>JADBHE010000184.1:0-40509 GCA_018136845.1 Heterotis niloticus
TAATAATAATAATAATAATAATAATAATAATAATAATAATAATAATAGCAATGTTGTCAGTCGCTGGCCACCCCTGCCGTGGGCATCACTTCTTGGTTGGTGCTGCATACCTAATAAGAAAAGGGTTAGAGGGCGTTACTCTTAAATATGCTCAAAGCCTCCTGTGCAGGTTCTTTCCTACTACACTTTATTTGGGAACGAACTGGTGTGCAACTGCTTTGCTCAAACAAACCTGATTTCTTTTAAAAAAAATCACTACGGTTATGAAGGTGATCTAACTTTCACTGTTGCCATGTTCTCTTGCCTTTGGGTTGCAGACCTGAGTGTGTTGCTGCTTCAAAATAGTGTCAGCTTTTCAACTGGATAGTGAGGTCGTGTAAGTATAATTAAAAGTCACCTATAATCGGGAAGGAATTTCTTAAAGTGTGAAATTCAGTGTACAGTACATATCTGTGCAAACGCGTGTGTAATACATGATCTAATGTCACACAAGCAGTTCATTTGAGTTGTATACAATATGCAGTGTGCAAAATGGTTATTCATAGACATTGAAGACACCTACACCACCTTTATGAGGTTTTCCTTCATGTCCTAAGTGGCCCAGGTCTTCCGAATCCAAACCAAGGTGAAAACACACAGCTCAGTTTACAAACACAGCCTATTTGCATCTCCTCCCTTCTCAGTTGATTTTTTTTAGCAATTCAAGCCTCAAACCAAGCCTCTCCTCAAGATATGAGAAATTGGTTGTACAGGGATCCCCCTATTTATGAGTGTAAATGTGTTCCTGGAAATCCGCTCGTATGGCGAAATCTCCTAAATTGGAGATGAAATTAGCGTTACGGTGCGAACTTTCCCTGTGCTCAGCTCTTGCTCATAAATGCAGAAGGTCAGCTTCATATTTGGTCATAATTTGGTAAAGGGATACTTTCTCTTTTATACGCACAACTTGTAAGTAAAAAATCTGCACTTTGCATGTTGGCCTTTCTGAGGTGCAGAGATGCATATTTTTCTTGTCTTTCTAGAAAAATATTCTAATTCCAAACAAGTTATGTAAAAATATCAGATTTTAATTTTATTTTCTGCTTTCCCAAGAGTTCGGATTTCATTTCCCTGGGACAATACAACGTTCGCCCAAATCGCCAGCTCAGGAGCCTCACACTCACCTGAAATCTCCCAGTCCCACAAAATGTTCTGCTCAAAGCAACCTGACCGATAAAGAGAGACAGCAGATGCAGGATCTGTAACAGAATCAGGGGTGTGAAATCTAATGTAAGCAAAACTGAACGCGAAAAAGCGCAAACCTAAGTGTAAAGCAGGAAAAGGATTCTTTCATGCTCACATCAGGTGGCAACAATACTGCTCTAAGGGCCACTCTGTCCCAAATGTCACATCATGCTTACTGGTGTGGCTTGACCTCCATCTTGCTTCGTGACCCCGAACGGCCTCTGGAGAAGTCATATATAAAATTACGATGATGTATTTTACTGTTTTGGCTCCTGTTTGAGGTGCAGGCCTCGGCTGCACGAATCCAAGTTCATTTGTCACGCATCACCTAATGTAGTGTTTTAGCACACAGGCATAGAATGTGTTCTGATTCTGTATAACAATTTGAGGCAGACTGATGTAATGATCGGAATCAGAATCAGACAAGCAGGGACCTCCATACTAATGAATATTCACCAGCACCCACCTTTAGTGGAGCTCAGCGTGTTTAACAGAGCTGGAACACAACCTTTCATGTACAAGGCTGGGAGTCTGACATCTTCTGTCAGCTGATACAGTGTTTTTGTACCGCCTTGTGGCAATGATGTGTGACATTCCTGTCAAATGAGATGCTTGAATAAGCAGAACCCAGTGTCACAAACAAAGAGCAAGGAACATCCACAACTAAGAAATACAAAAATGTCTTCTCGGAGTCACCTGAATCACCCGTGAAGACCGAGATCTGTCGGAAAGATGTTAAAATAAGCTGTTAGTTCTTTCCAAAGCAACCTTTCCTCACAGCTTTTTAGAAACCATCTGTGTTCTTCTGGCTTTTGATGAAATGGTTAAACCTCTCCAGGGTTTGTTAATCTAGAAAATTCTCCAAAATTTTCCCAGATGACTTTTGACAAATGTACCTGCTCACCAGTGGATTTAGAACGGGGGGCTAAACTGTTTCTATAGGGTCATGTAGGTCATTTTTGTAAATATACATGAGGGTTGTGGAGGTGGGTGCAGTGTGATGTGTTTGCGTTTAAGCTGCACAAAAGTCCAGCCAACAAAAGCGAATAAAAGACTCACACAACTTGTTTGTCTTTGGGAAGCAATACTATGCGACAAATATCTCTTGCGTCCAAGCGTCCACATTCTGTCATTGTGCCTCCACAGAACAGGGATGTTCCACTGCCAGCACTTAAATCCATCAAGTGAAATCAAGAATGGTGTTTACATGAATCATTAAAGAGTGAAATTTGTTTTAATGCCCCTGCTGCCTTGGAGAAATAGTTTCCTCTTTGCAGCTTCTCTCGCGCTGCCTCCAGTAAAGCTTTCATTTCAGCATATTAAGCATATTAGGGGCAAGGTACTATGCTGCATTTCCATTGATATTAATGGGCATAAAATACACTGGTAGTTAGATATTGTGTTAGATATTACATGAAATTGTCCAAAATCATGTTATGCCAAATCAAAATGATCAAAAAGAGGAATAACTCTGTTCTAACATATCCACACCAAAGAAGAAGGACTGGCTTTTGTTCCCCTACTGGGGACATTTTGGGTGATTTGCAATACTTTGAACTCATCGGTGCTAAAGAGAAACTGTCCTGTGGCTAATGTTTATCTCCATGTTAAAAAAGTTGGAGAAATTGGACAAATTTTACCAGAAAACACTGAACCCTGTATTGAAATTATTCTCACCGTAACAAACAAAAAATGGCAATTAATGCCCTTTATAAGGTATTAACTAGAAAACATGATAACTGCACTGTAGTTGTAATACAACACAACACAATCTTTTGTTGCATTTGTCACTAGAAATTTAAACCCATAGCTAAGCCAACCCTAAAGAAGGGCAAAATTATACCGCTTACTTTTAAAATAATCATAATTTAGCACTTTATTTTATTTTCTCCATCAGACAATTTCTGCATTTTGTGGCAGGGTTGGTTTATTCATTCATGAGAGACCCATACAGACACAACTCAATTCATCACTGCAACAATCTTCTCCAAATGAATTAGAGTCAGATTTGGATTATATTGCAGATGTTGTGACAGAGTCTCTTGGTTCAAATAAACATTTAAAATGTGATTTTTGAATAAAACTTTTCACACTAGTCTGTTACATTCAATTCAAGTAGCAGACCATCTGAATGATAATAAGGGGTGATAAATAAATGTGGTGTGATTTCCTTTCATTAAACACAGTGACAATTGAGCAAAAACTGTGGTGAGTTTTTTTGAAACAATACCAAATGAAGCTTTAATATTGTATGCAACTTTTATGTATTTCATGTAGGTCTCTAAAATAACTGTATCACAAAAATTATAAACAGATTATAAATGAGAAGATCTTGAGGAGGAAAAGCTCCTGAATCCGTATATTGGTAGCATATTATATATACATATATAATATACATATATAACATACATGAATAATATTTATGTGTATATACACTGCATGGCCAAAAAAAGTCCCACACTTTAATATTTTGTTGGACTGCCTTTAGCTTTGATTACGGCATGCATTCGCCGTGGCATCATTTGAATAAGCTTTATTTCAGTCCAGAGCTGCATTCATTTTTCCCCAAGATCTTGTATCGATGATGGGAGAGGTGGACCGCTGCATAAAGTCTTCTCCACCACAAGATCCCAAAGATTCTCAATGGGGTTAAGGTCTGGGCTCTGTGGTGGCCAATCCATGTGTGAAAGTGATGTCTCTCTCATGCTCCCTGAAGCACTCTTTCACAATTTGAGCCCGATGAATCCTGGCATTGTCATCTTGGAAGAAAAAAATCCATTGATGGAAAAACCTGCTCATTCAGGAAGTCAGCTGACCTCATTTTTTGGGCACATAACATTATTGAACCTAGACCTGACCAACTGAACCAACCCCACATCATCACACTAAGTTAAATCCAGGTGGTGACTTTTTTTTGGCCGGGCAGTGTATATAACATACATATATATATTCGGTCTATGAAGATAACCTAATAGGGTGAAGTAAGTGCAAACCATAGAAAGGGCCTACAGAAGTTGTCAGTTTTTAATGTATGGCTCCACCTGGTTCTGTTGATCTCCTCTTTCTTCAATGACCTTGATCAAGTCAAAATGCAGATTTACAGTTTTGGATGTGAACTTCTTCAAAGACGTGGACTTTGGGTGATCCACATAATTTCATATTCCAGTAAGGAGGAAAAACTGCGGAGATTCGCATCTCTTAAAGTCCGATTCATTAATGTTCAGCGCACCAGTCAGGTCATTGCTTGAGTCTCTCATGCAAGTTATGGGTGTTTAGGTTTATACCCCATGTGTGAATTTCATGCTTATAATTCCATTGCTACATGTGTTACCCTCAATTTGTCACAGTTCCCAGCTGTGGGCTGGTGATGTGAAGAGATAAATTTCACTTTTACTGTGTTTAACAAAACATACAATATGTGGTTTTGCACCCCCAGCACCACTCCTGATCAGATTTATGTATGAATAATCACATAGGAACCAGCTTCAGTTTTTATTTGTTAAGATAACAACATGTATTCCATGATTTCCATGCATTCTTACAAAATATCATCTGATTTCCTGCTTCACCCATCAGGTGCTTATAATCTTGAGGAATAAGAAATACAGCTACTTATATTTAAACCCTATTTCAAGGATGTAAAGAAATAAAGGTATTTGCTGAGACTTAACAGTTTTTATGTCATTCATTATTGCGGCCTATGAGGAAAGCAGCCACCATTATAAATGGCAAGAAAACAATTCAGTTCCACTCAATTTATTTTTATAAAGTGCTCTTCTCACTGGGGTGACAAAGAATACTGAAAATGAAAGCTAAAGGAACAGTTTCAGATTTTTACATGAGACATATATGACATGTGGTTATACAGTATTTGTGCGTTTGACAACGGCATTGATTCTGTTGTTCATTTTATAACTGCTCTCCATTATGAACAGTGCATTCCACACAAATCAGGCTTTCTAGTGGCCTAATCGGGCATTTTGCTAAAATATACAAAAACATACATCAGGAACAGCAATTTAAAGCTAAGTTTACTGGGGATTCTATGAAGTAAGAAAAAATCAGAATGGAAAATGTAGGGCTACTGTGTGGTGCCTTACTGCGGTTTGCTGGATCAAGAGTGATGAACAACCCAGGAAGACAGATTTCGGCTCTGAGCTGTAACGTGTTTTCAGACGCTGACATTTTTTCCATCACACTGGCTGCCTGTGAGAACTACAAAAGGTCCCACTTTCCAAATGTCTAGCCAGTCAACAAATGTTATTACTCTTGTGTTGTAAGGAAAAATAAAATGTGTTCCTGAACAAGCTATAGGCCATGTGAGAGACAGGACAGGACGGGAAGGGAAGGGAAGGGAAGGGAAGGGGCAGTAACACATGCATTTTTTTGTAGTTCTTATGTGGAATTACAGTGTCAAATGACTGTTGGTAAGAAAGACACCCTAAAGTGCATCCTAGTGCAACTAAACTGAATAACCCAGTAGCTAAAGTGCATGGTGATCACTTCATTTATGGATGTAAGCCATTGTTCAACATGAACTGTAGCTTCCACTTTATCTTGGCCTCTATCCCCAAATCAGGGCTCTGACCCCATGGCAAAGTGGCTCCCACTTTGACAATTTTACTGAGTCTGAGCCTCTTATTAAAAAAGATGCCCCCCCCCCCAGTTCACCATGGTATAAGAGAGTACACTGATAACCATCAGGTAGAATGTGTGGAGGATGTTGCTGCCCACCTTAAAGGACCTCAGCCTTGTAGGAAACTTCAACTGCCCTGTCCTGGTACAGAGCATCTTGGTTGTGTGTGCAGTCCATTCTGGTGTTAATGCGGACTCCCAAGCGCTTGCAGGATTGGAACACCTCCAGGTCTGCACCCTCAATAGTAACTGGCAAAAAAGTTCCTTATCAGCTCCTTTGTTTTCTTCCTTTGAACTTTAAGCCGTTTGACTTGCAATACAAAACAAAGTCCTCAATCAGATGTATTTCACCTCATCGCATTTTTCTACTCATCCAACTACTTCAACGTCATGATCACCAGCTTCTGCAAGTGGTACCAGCCATGCTTCTAGTCAGAAGTCTAGAGGGTACGCAGGAACGGAGACAGTACTACTCTTCACTTTGTTAGAGACAGAGCCTAACATGTTGCGGTCTGCCTTCCTGTGAGATGGTTCATAGTCCAGAACCTCACTGGTGTCTCCACGTTCATAATGGTGACCTTTTCCTTCAGCTAGATTGGCTGGATGGTGCTGAAGGTACCAGAGATGTCAAAAAACACAAATGCCACTGTGTTGCTCGCTTTCTAGCTGCAGAATTAGATTATTTATGCAAAGATGTAAACTGTATTGACTTTGTAAGATGCTTATCAAGATGTAGGTCCAGAAGACCGTCCAGCTTGTCTTGTTTTATTGACCATTCGACCAGGATCTGCTCCCTCATCTCACAAGTTGTGCGCAGCCCTTTGTTTGCTTTGTTACTCCTGACTTAGTCCTCGCCTTGTTGAGACACAGAACTAAGTTCCATAGTAACCAGCAAGTGGTAATCTGTATCTCTCCCCTGGCTCCTTTATACCTTGGGCGTGAGGCTAGAGGTGGGAAGTCCATCATCAGCATCAAGTGACATTCCCACGTCACCAGAAATGAGAATTTAAAAGCTCATTTCCAAAAAAATGCTCTTCCAGGAGGTGTAAGGCCCAGGGCCCCATTCAGGACGATATATCCAACCAGAACAGAATTACAGGTGTGGGGTGAGGCTGAATCAGTTGAACGGCTTATTTTTATGGATTATTTTCATATAAAAATATTTTAACTACACAGGGACTATCGCAAACACACGCAGCAACCTAGACAAATGCACCAGTGTCCTCCAAAGCTCCTTTAAAAATGAAAATTGTTATCGGTTATCAGCGCTGCACCCGACTGGAAGGGAAGTAATTTGAAAGACGCTTTAAACTGGGTAATTTGATGGTGTGACTCATCCAAGACACCCGCAGCGATGAGCTTCTGATCCACGTGAAGGAGGAGGGAAAATCTCACTGTGTTTGTGTAACAGCTGAGACAGAAAGAGGGAGTCTGATACAAGATTGTTATATGATCTGTGAGGGGTGTTTCATAAAGACATATTTTTAAAAAAAATGGATGCACATTCAAATGTCCGGTCGTTCGCGTCAGTCCTCATCGACCTTTGTTATTAACATATGAATTCGGCGAATTTTGGCCACAGTCGAGCCATTTTATGTCTTCCCTGTGTCGGTTCTGTGGGCTGCGGTTTATCTACTGCTGAGATGCAGCCGTGGATAATCGGGAAGAAAGGAGCGTCTGACGCACAGGCCGACCGTTTTCCCAGGTACCAAAGTCCTCCTTACCTTAGAGAGCCCTGGTCGAGACAGGCACCTCTGTCTTTCCAGCTCCACACTTTAGGACATTTTTTTCCTACATCCTGTTTGTGTTACTGCTGGGATCTTCTAAGCACTCACGTGTTCGCACGTGCACATCGGTGCCGACACGCGAAGGTCCACCACCGATGTCGGCGCAGAACGGCTCTGCCGTACGCACCCTCCTGTCTTTGGCACTTCTCCCCTCTTTCCCTTTCTCTCTCGCTGCCTCGTATTCTCCGCCCAATTGGCTTAAATGCTTGCTCGCAAAAAGCAAAAAAACTAAATGAATAATTAAGGACTCAGGTATGGGGTTGACTCCACCCATGCCGTTCATAACCGTGTTCTGCAGCTCACCACTCGGCTGTGCCGTACAGCCACTTGTGAGGGTCTGATTGATGGCTGTCGCCAAGGAAACGTGTGTGCAACCCTTACAATATGCCTCATGCTCTAATGTCCTACATATTTTCGGAGAACGTGGGAGTGGGGAGCTCATTTGAAAGCATCAAAGTAACTAATGCAGCCGTGAGCGAGTCTCTCTCGGTCCCTCGCCCGCACTCTCGCCAACCGAATGGCAGCGTTGTTAATTTCATATGCTTATCTAGTGGCAATGGGCCAGCTGATGATAGAATAACCGCGTTCCGTATCAGCTGTGTGTAGGAGAGAAGCAACCGGACGAGGTTACGAGGAGGGAGGACAACGCAACACGAAAGGGAAGAGCAATTTAATCGTCGAACAGTTTTAGGAGAAAGGGATTACGTCCTTTTTGTATTAGCTGAGGATGCAATGTTTGTGTTGGTTCTTGACGGCGTGGCCTTTTAAACTCACAACGCAGGGTCTGTTGTTGGGCGCGTAACAATATGAACGTGACAAATGGAAAAATGGCCAAAGACAACGTTAAAGCAATGCACAAACGCGCCGTGAGTCATCTATCCCGTAGGTAAATTGCTGAATTAATTGCTTAATTGATGATCGACTGATATGATTAAGAGAATTGCTTCACGGTCCACTTTGGCAAATTATCATTCATTTCATTTCCAGGGCTTCTTTCCCTACTTTGCTGAAGAGTCCATGTGGGAACCTGATTCTTCTGTGTCTGACATTTGTCTAATGGCCTCTGGAGCCTGAGGAGGGTTTGAGCTTGGCTCCTTTCTTAGTCAGGGTTCATTTGCTCGATGGAGCTTTCCAAGAAAACGTGAGCTTCACCTCTCGTACGCACAAATCCAGCAGTCGCAGTCATCTGCTTAGGAGACCTTCGCACAGTGATTGTGTGGGAGGACAAAGGGTATAAAACATACAGGGAGGTAACGTAGACTCGTATTTTGGATAGTCTGTGGCATCTTTCACTTTAATTGATACTGGTGTTTGCTGGCCATCTAGTAATAAAACTGAGTGTCACGTTTAGTTTTAGAGTGTGACGTTGCTCAGTTCATAAAAATAATTTCTCCTGGAGGCAGAGGGAGATGTAAGGGTTGAAGGAAAACATTTGCAGGAGGTAGAAACATTACACAGCTGTAAGTACCTTTTTACGTTCTGCCTGCGGAACATGTTCGCGCATCCTTTATCCTTAGCCTCTTTGTTTTGGTCGGGGTCGTGGTGGTCTGGACCCTATCGAGGAATCACTGGGCGGTAGGCTGTGAAACCACTGGATGGGAAGCTGGGGAAATGTGTTCATGTTATGTGTATTTTTTGAAAAGGGATACCTAGATTTCCGTTACGATTAACTGAAAAATGCAGAATTACCTATTATGCTAGCCGGTTATTTTTATTATTATGTATACAGAACATATATAATCTCATATCTCCTGATATTGACCACAAGCAGGGAAGATGTCACATCACGTTCATCCAGGGAAAGTAGTTGATAGTCCCGTCCAGCAGGGGGCGGTAAGAATGTTTCTTGTAAAACATGATCGTTAGTGAAGTGATCGTTAGTGTGTTTTTATCACATTTAAGTCATTGCTGAAAAAAGTCTCTATATTATTTTTAAATAGCTTTTTGAAGTGCACCTATTCCAAAAATGTACAATTTACAACCGTGACAGTTTTTTTTTCCTCTGTATCAACAAATACGGTGTATAGCAATGGAAATATGTCATGTTAATTTATTATGGTTTTTATACTCAAAAGGTAATCTGAAATTAACAGTTTATTTGAAAGTTTTAAGGAAAACTTAGCAAAAAGACAAAATGCTGAAAGAAAATTACCAGGAGAATTAAATATTAGGTTGAAAATTTGTTAATGGTGAAAATGTTATGTTCCCAGATGCAGTTACATGGCGCGTAACACTCACATTTTGTAAAAGAACTCTTAAGCTTGGACTTCTGAAACGCATAACAGCTTTCGCTTTACAACAACGGCAATTGAAGAAAGTAAGTTACTCGGCCGAGGAGCTGTCCTGCGACCGAGCTGAACTGCAGGAACTGCAGCAAACTGTGAATTTCCGAATACGACCACATGATTCAAAAAAGATGTGAAGCAGCCCAGAAGTTTCTGCTAAAACTCAGCTTCAGTCCTGGTGGCCTAAGGAATTATTTGAGAAGGAGCCAATAACCCTGGAGCTGCAATGATGGCCTCACACGAAGAGTAGACATGCTGGATGTGCACATGCACCTCCCATTACAGGGCTGACCATAGCGGCGGCACAAGCGACAGCATAAAGGTAAACACTGAGAAGCTTTTAAAGAATGACACAACCTTTTTCTGCTCACATTTCGTTTAGAGCCACTAAAAGTACCTTGAAACGGAACTGACTACACCTTTCTGCACGTGCACACGTGAGAGATCTGTCCAAAGGCCTAATTCACAAATAACCATTAACCTCACTATTATGCATTGTCATCTGAACACAGCAAAGAGCTGAGATGATGGGAAAGTGTGGAAGTACAACCCCATCGGTATCAAAGATAACAAAGCATTCTTTCTAACATAAAAACCGGTGCACATCTTACAGTGTTATATATATTTTCTTTATTTTAATGTTTAAATTAAAAAAAATATCCTTGGTGGTACTTACATTCAGCACACCGGAGCATCCTGGGAAACATCCACGTGGCATTGCAATGCATTAGTGCAAAAACTTGCTGTGAAGCAACTTTCTTGAAGTATGTTTGTCTTTCAACACAATTTTGCCATCAATAACAGGCTGTGTCACCAGCATTTTAAACACTCACAACAGTAAAAGATACATAATGAATTAAGTGCTTGTGTAACAGACATCTTTGCTGGCAGTTGCAGGAGTCATGAAGAGATGGGGAGGGGGTAAGGGGGCCTCTGGCTTGGGCGAGTGTTTGGACCGATCCGGGTTAAGTGCCTGTTTTAGAGAGGGAGGGAGAGAGGGGGAGAAAGAGAGAAGGGAGGGGGGACGATCCCTCTGGCTGGATGACTCACTCCTCTGCAGCCGCCTGGTGCGTCACTGGTGTGCGGCTGGAGGAGGAGATAGTGGAGAGGTCTCTGCATTTAATTACCTCCTGACAGTTCACACACTGTAGCCACACAAAACACTCTCATTCTCTCACACACACACACACACACACACACACACACACACACACACGCCCGGACGCACGCCACCAAAAAGTAAGACACGTGTACAAATGTAGCCAGACAGCATCACATAAGGATGGATGTAGCCACACATTTAAATACATACACACCACCTCACAAAGTCACAATATTTATAGAACGTTAACATACAAATTTACATAGATGTAGTAACTACACACCATTAGATAAACATCATATAACACAATTTCTAAGACTGGAGCAAAACAAAGTAGATTCTCTCTAAAGAAAACCTGCCTTGCACGCTTATTAATGTGTGTGTGACACAAGGCCGGTTCTTGCTGATTTAGCTAACAGTGGTTTAATGTGTAATTCACAAACTCCGAATAAGTGAATAAGTCAAGTTTTTAAGAGCGATCATTAAACAGAAGTCGTGAGTTTGTGAGGAAGGCGACTCCACCCCTCAGGAGTTTCTCCCTCCAGACCTCAAGGTCTCGTGAGCTGAAACGCTGCTGTCCTGGCTTAGCTGTGGTTGCAGAACCGGAGGACATGGACGGGGACAAAGGTCAATCTGGGAAAAGAAAAAATCAGCGGAAGCGGATTTGTGAACGTTGGTCTGTGTTCAGCGTTGTAACGGTTAAGTTTTCGAGAGTTAGAGGTGACTATAAATACGATGCACTAAATCTGGCAGAGAAATGCAGGCTGACTGCTCAGGGCAGGCAGCGAACACCACCTCCCATACGGCTGTACACTTTAATTTTTTTACCAGATTCTTTGCTTTCAAAAGCTTTTCGCCTCAACCACCTGGCAGTGAGAAATCACTGTCTTCAGCTGTTAAGACATTGTGTGTCCATGTATTGTGCACCTGTCTGCATGTGAACACATATTCATGCCAGATTTATTTTGCTAATTGTTGCCCCATGTCAAAAAAGGAGCAATTCAATTGAAAATGTCTTTTTTGTATAAATGGTGTCCAAAAAAATGAAACTGACTGTACAGTTAAATAGACATAATTTTCTGAGTATTTTTTGTTGCTGAATAGGTTTTTATATGGCATTTCCATACAACATCTTGGGCTTCTGGGGTTTGGGACCACCGCTACCCGAATTTTGGGACACTTTGCTGTAACATTGAAGGATTTTTGCATTTTTCTAGAGTCGTCCTCACACACATGGCTTTTGCGTTAAACTGAAAATTACTACAAAGCACAAAGGAAAGCTTTAAGGCAGTGTTCACAAATTGCGGGGCGGGGGGCGACATGCGCGATGCTTTTAGGTGAGATAAGACGTGGATTCTCAGGTCGGTCGGCAAGGAAAGATGCTGTTTCGGGCGATAAGTGTCTAAGCTCAGTTCTGGACTGCGGCATTTCGGCTCAAGGTGAAAGCGTCTCTCGGGGCGATCATATCGAGTCTTGTCAATTAGATCAAAAAAAAAAAAAAACACGAAACCCCCGCATGAAAGTATTAATAAGTTGTGCTTGCGTCGCTATATTTATGTACGGATTAAAAACACGCACAAGTGTGGCGGATTATTGCCGGGGACGCCTTATCTCGTTGCGCGATGGAGGAAAGAGGACGACATTTTTTGGAAATTATTTATCCTCTTTTTTTTTTTTTTTTTTTTTGCCCCCCCCCTCCAGGACCAAGAAGAAGGCGCGCGCGCCCCTCCGTCCCGCGTGGCGCTGCGCTCAGCAATTATGTGCCGCGCGCGATACAGAGAGAGAGAGAGAGAGGGAGGGAGGGAGAGAGAGGGAGGGAGGGAGAGAGAGAGAGAGAGAGAGAGAGGCGCCGGTCCAGACAATGAGGCCAATCAAGGAATGATCTTCCGCAACCTCTTCTGTTCCATCGTCTCCTGCGTTCCCACCGTCGTTTGCCAAACAAGGACGGCGGCGACACGTTAATGCGACACGATCACTCCATTCTTCTCTCCTGTATCACCCATGGGCGGAGGACAACGCTTTTGAGGGGAAATCTAAATGCTTACGAGCAAATACAAGGCACAAAGATAGACGTTAATAACGCCAATGCTCTGCTACTGCCATTCCTACCACCAATAATAATAATAATAAAATCTGTGCAGGCAAGTCTTACAAGTATGTGTGACAGAGTGACAAAAGGAGCAAATTTTTGATGTTTGCAGACATTTATTTATGTCTACTGCAATAGTAGCAAATATATTTTTCATATTATTTACTCATTTTTTTGTTTTATTTTGAGCTCAAATGTAGGGCATTTTCCTTTGTCTGGGGGCTGGGCTGCTGTTTGCAGGTGACATTTTCACATTCATTCAGTACAGATGACTGACTGTCCATTTGATTCCTGCAGGCAATTCGTGTATTAATCATTGGAAGGCGAAACGTTTCTTACCTTTGGCGGAAAATAGCCTTCCTTTCAACAAAACACAAATAAGCGATTGTGGAAATGGTGCATTTTCTCTTTATTTTGTCTGCAAACACTTGGTTGATGACTTTGTTAGTGCTGGAATAATGCTTTGAATAAGCCAGAGTCACCGTGAGCATAACGTCTGTCCTCTGTTTTGCGCCAAAGAAAATGTTAAAAATTCATTGTCACCCTGAGCACAAACATAGGGACACAAGGTGATTCATTTTAGCAGAGTTTGGAAAAGACAAAGAACTGAGTTGGTCTGTCATCACAACCACTCCTAAGCTGTACAAAGGTTCCCTCCACATACTGACAAGACAAATCTCTCTCTTTCTCTCTCTCCCTCCCTCTTTCGCTCCCTCTCTCTTTCTCTGTCTGTCTCAACCCCCCACTCCCCCCCTCATAATGAAGTTTCATGCCTGGAGTCTGGTTATTTGTTCACTAGACCATGAAGAAACTGAGGGGGAGAGAGAGAGAGACAGAAAAACGCAAGAGGAGAGACAGAGATAAAGGATGTCAGGAGCACTGAGGAAGAGGAGTCAGGAAGGCTTTCCATAAGGACATCTGACAGGGAAGCAGATTCTTTGCCAACTGTTACAATGGAGTGTATGGATGATGTGAAATAACATTTGATAAAGCATGAACATGTTTAGGGTTAACCGATGATTTATTCTGTCATGGACACAGCGTTTATCGCCATTAAGCCTCAGAAAACTCGGCACCTTTCACAAACACAAATCGATATCGTACATCTTCCCCGCAGTTGGTGTAAAACTGCTCGGTCATGCTGTACAGCAGGGACTGCAACCTTCGGTTCAGTTCTTTCTTTGCACGTTTTTCAAAGCTCAAATTGCCTGAAGTGTTATGTTGCAGCCTGAGGCCAGGCCTGATGTTGCGCCTCTCAGCAGCCCCGCAGGCCTCACCGAGCAGGATATGAGTTGACCGAAGCTCCGCAGGAGAACTGCTGTTAAACCTGGACGCGAGCAGCCGCCGCAAAAAGGACAAATAAGATGCATTTACATCAGCGTCAGACATAGACATGACGGCAGAGAACACATCGCTTATATTTATTTATGTCTACTGTTCAGAAACTATCAAAGTAGCAGTCAGGGGTCTGAAAGAAAAGCCACGGAGGCTTTGTAGTTAAATATTAATAATGCTGTAAAATGTGCTCCTGCCTTGCTGACTGATAGACGTGAGCACACCGGGCAGACAAAGGACATCGGAAAAAGTACGGCAGCAACAGTTTTCGGAAGCGGTGCCACAGTTGTCAAGAAGCAGCAGAAGAGCGCAGAATTAAAGCAAAACGCAGGTAAGCGGGATATCCTGTGGACAGCGGACACAAAGCGACGGGCTTCTCCACAAACACACCGAGACAGTGGGGGACAGTTGTGACCAGCGTGCATTTCAAGAAGAACCTGACAATAAAAAGAAAGGGCGGATGAGGCGTGTGCAGCCGCAACGAAACACGGAAGAGGTTCGGATGGAGCCGTTTTTGTCCTGCACCGTGAAATGTGCTAGGAGTTAAGACGGCCGATTCCTCCATGCGGTCCGCATTCGTCCACACTCGCCTGCCCTGTAGGACACAAATCAATTGCCTGGACTCCTGAGGGGAAAAACAGGACTGCAAAGGGCTGGAAACTCAGCGTGCAGCCAATGTTCACCTAGAAGAAAAACACACACACACACACTTTCAGCACTCATTTAGGTTTTTCCGAGCCCCGTAACTCCTTAACTTTGTCTGCGTTCCTTTGTCATCTCCTTTAGGTCTACATTAAATGTCAAAAGCAGTTACAGCGATACGTGAGATTATAGCACAAACATCCTAAATTCATTTCTGTATAGGATCATAAAAGCAGCATCCATTCTTTCCGAATCTTTGATTTTAATAAATCTGTACAGATATTAAGTTTTTTGTGCTTTTTTTTTTTTTTTAACTGGGGAAACACCGTGTTTCGATATTATTTTTGTCTTTTCTTACGCACGCATAAACATAAATGCGCGTAAATAAAAATTAGGTCAGTGTGCGCAAATGGATGTAAAGAGAAGGGAGAAAAGAGAGAAACGAGAGAGCCGACAAATCCCGAGGGGGAGGGGCAGAAGGTGGCTTTTGATGAATGAATAGGAGCGAGGAGGGAAATGAAACAAAATGGCTGAGTTTGGCATCGTCTGCCGTCACAATATGCGAGTCTCGCCGGGGTTACGGCGTAAAGATGCGGCATTTGCCAGCCTTTTGAAGTCAACAGCCTGCACACGTTAAGCGTCTGGGCAGCGTTTCCGGCGGTTCCGCTGGTCGTTCGGCAAAAGAGCAGCAGCAAACGTCGCACAGAACCTTCTCGTGCGTCCAAAATGGCTGCCGAATAAAACTGAATGAGAAGGGGAAGCGGGGGCTGTGTAGGTGCGCGTGTGGGATGATCTTTGGAGAATTTTGGGGGCTCTTTCTGCTTCGCCGTGCACCGCGGCTTCCTGCAAGCGTCGGGTCATAACAACCCATTCTTTGCTTCCGCCACCCCACCTGAGGACTGTCATTTGCGATCGCGGGCAGCCGCATCACAGACAGATTTGGCAAGGTCATTTATAAGCTAAAATTTCTGGCAGAGAGGGAACAAGAGACAGGGGGAAGGGGGGGGGGAGCTCTTTTATGGACTTGGAATAAACATCTGTGATGGTGAGTCACCTGTTTACACTTGCGAGATGCCAAACCGAGCGTGTGGCAGAGGACTTGGATCAGCTGTGCAGCGGGGTGCTGAACGGTGTCAGCAAGCTTCTTCCTGCGACGGCTGCCGCGGTCCCTCGGAGTGATGTAGCGTCCCCGCCGCGCCTGTCGTGTCTGCCGGCGGCGTTGGCGTGACGTGGGAGTCGTCCCCTCAGCAACGCGGCTGCGGCGCAGCGTGAGAACGTCGCCCGTGAGCCGGGGGTCGGACCCTTCGGGATTATTTGAAGGCTCATCGGCACGGCTGCCGCTTTATTGCCGAAAGTGACCCAATTAAACGGTACATTAAGCAGCCATCGGCCAGGAATTTCTCAGCTAAAAGAGGGAAGCAAATGAGAGGCTCGATGGGCTCCCTTTACCCACCTTCCCCTGGGGAAATGGAGATCGCGCCTCCTTACAGCCAGCTAACGCCACATGGCTTCCCAAATACATTTCCATTTCCCTTTTTGTCCAGATTTGTCAGCAGACACGGCGGCACAAAGGAGCGCAAGCAGGAATGCGCGCACACAATTGCGGGGCCACTTTATCTGCCGCACGAACGCGCGCGCGCGCGGCATGCATAAAAACGCCCTTGAAAGAAAGAAAGGAGGAAAAAGGAAAAAAAAAACATCGTAAAACATCGAGAGACACAAACACACAGGCGGTGCGCCTTTTCATCCCCTTTCATCGGGTTGAAAGGTGGACTTTGATTACCGGGATCAAAAACATGGCATTGAGTTTAAGTGTGTGTGAGGAATGGGGGGGGCGGGGGGCAGGAGGGCAGCCAGCTGGAGGGAGCAGCTCACATTATCTGCACAAAGACAGAAAGAAGGTAAATGTCAGGGAGGGAAAGGAGGAATGGGAGCGTTCGGACAGAAAAGGCCATAATCGGAAAGTGAGCGAGAGTGGCCGTCCACCGCGTTGGCGTCATTCTCGCTGAAAGTTCTTCCCGGGTTAAACACATGCCTGCGGCGTATTTCGTGGTAAATGCAGTGTAAACATCGCCGACACAGAAACCACGGCGGGTTTGTTTTCGTCGCATGTTAAACACCCTCGGAGCTGGGCGGCGAAGCAGGGCGCGACTGAGAACGCAGAGCCTAAAACCTTACGCGTCCTTGTCTGATCACGACTCCGATGGGTCTTTAACCCTGACATCTCGCCTTGTCGCCGTAGCCACGGCTCCGCTCCTGCAGCTGCGGCTCCTCCGCGCGTGACCCGTCGGTCCTCCTTTCTTGTGCGACCTTCAGACACACCTGTAAGCCGAATGTATTTCGCAGGTACGGCATCACCGGGGGACGATCCGCTGAATTGCGGAGAGACTGGGAAGCAAACGTAGTTTAAGAGCGTCATTCATCACAGCCTACACAAAATGCAGGAGCTTAAATAGGTTTTCATTAAGTCGACATTTTTTTAATGTAAAAATGACTTGTCAAAAGACTATAGACACGCGTGCACCTGTCAATGTGTAAATATTATTATATGCCATTGACATACAATACAGTGAAGTTCCTAAAGGCACAAAGTCGGGCAGCAACCCGCGCTGCTGATGCACACAGGGATGTCGTCACGCCGTTGCCGCCCCCTTCACGCTACATGTGGGCTTGCAGCGACCCTCGGTCAGGTGTGACAAATGATCTGAAGGATGGAGACGGTCTGCGTTTTGCATGCAAAGTCTGGCTGGTGTAGTCGGGGCGGGGGGGGGAGGCTCAACTCAGCTGTGCCCATATGGGTCAAAGCAGAAAACGAGTTCCTTTGGTGAGAGTCACTATTTCAAGTGCAGAAATCCATGTTCTGCACAGGCGTGACTTGAATTGGGAATTTTTTTTTGGTTCTGGGGCAATGTGAAACAGTAATGTTTTTGCAAAGGATATTATGGGTTTGTTAGTGAAGCCATTGGGTTTGATGCCTTTCACGGCAGTTTCATGAGCATTGATTTAACAGTCGGGGGTAAAGAAACTATCAGTGGCTTTGAAATGTCAGATTATGTTGCCCGGGGGCTAGATAGTGAGCTGCTACAGCACACAGACGGTTCAGTTTGACATTTCAAAGCTTCTGTTGGTTTAGTCATTAACTGTGTCTGAGTCAAGCTGCTCCGGAAGGCCCCGATGGTCAGGCCCTAGCATTTCACCGCTGGGGGGGCTCTACTAAAGAAAGGGTTATCCAGGCCACATCGAGGGCTGGCTTCTTATCGGCGGCTATTACACCTCAGCTTTAACAAAAAGGTGGGAAGAAGGAAGTGTAACGGGCAGAAAACGCCGCTCCGCCGGTGAGGTCTCTGAAGCCGAGCATTAGTGCTTGCAGATGGTGGCCTGCTCACAGGAGGTGCGTATCTACCACTGTGGAAATGTATTATATTTTATTTTGATGAGAACTTCCATTTCATTTAGGATGGAAAAACCTGAAATCAACCTTACTAGGGGACATGGCCGCCCTTCTTTTTTCACACCCCCCCCCCCCCCCGGAGCATGTGCGAGCAGAAGGAGCTTTCGGAGCGACTTGCTCAACACACACGACCGGAGCAGAACCAGAGTGGGAGTCAGGCCTCTTATTCATCTCATTCCGCTCTACATTTGACTCATCCCCCCCCACCCGCCAGCTCCTGCTCACCCCGGGTCTGTGGAAGAGAATTAGCATCATTTAATGTTTCTCTAATAGCCCCAATGCCCACCGCCCCGGTGCCTAATGGCACTCTTTCTGTTCCATCACACATTTCCTGCAATTAAGTCCCGTAGTGAATGTGCACACTCGGAACCCACGTTTTAACAATTAGGTTGTTCTTCCAGTTTGTATTAATTACTGTACACAGGGACCGGAGTGCTGGGGTGGACGGTGGTGACGCGATGTTTATATGGCGATGCGTGTGTTTGTGTGCGTGTGTACGAGTATCTGCGTGTCAGAGAGAGAGCGAGCCGTTTATCCGTGCGGGCGCGAGAGCCAACGCGGGCATCATTTACATGTGTTTTAAGCGAGAGCGTGGGTGGGAAGGGTCTCGGGTCTTTGCTTGTCTGTGCCCGCATGGAAATTTTAGTGAATCTGTTATATTGTTAGTGTTCATTTGTGTGTGATTGGCCTTTTTGCACCCCCACCCCACCCGCTGTTCCCCCATGATTGCCATTTCTGGCTGCTCTCCATGGTTTTCCCCAGTGATTTCCCCAGTAAGTACCCTTCTGATTGCCACCTTCTGTCTTTCCCCGAGATTTCTCCTTGCGACTGCCCTTTCTGCCGTCCTTTGCCATTTTCCCCCATGTTTGCTATTGAGATTGCCCCTTCTGGCCACCCTCAGAGGTTTTTCTTTGGCCCAAAAACTATAATTGCCCAGGGTTTCATAGCGGCGAGCACTGGGGGACAAACAGGAAGCTGGAAGGAGGGAGCAAGTTAGGCAGGAAGTGACATGAACGTGTTTCACAAATGAGGAAGTGCTGCGGGGACGGTGGCGGTCATGCGGCGAGGAAGAAGTCAACGGTAGGGTGCGACGGGGGCGGCGCGTCGTGCACCGGGAGCGTGGCGGTGTTGCGCCTCCGGTGTGGCAGGATGCTGGAGCTGATGGGATTCCTTCACACGGCCTCCATACAGATGGGAGTGACATGTAGGGCTGTTATTATTGTTGCCATCATCACTATCATCATCAGCAGCAGCAGGGGCAGCGACAGCAGCGAGTCTTCTCTCCGCCAGAGAGATGTGTCATATGGTTGGGTCCAATTCAAGCGGTGACAGGGAGGGACCAGCTCTGAATGTAAAATGAAAAAAAAAAGGTTGAATCACTCTGGCACTCTTTCAATTCCTCCCTCCCTCTCTCTTTCTCCCTCTCCCCCATCACCCTCCCTTCAAAAAACGCTACCCCCACATGCATCGTTCAGTGCTGTTACACAAAAAAAACCTTCATCTCTCCTTATCTCGGTTCAGCAAATCTTCAGTGACTAAAGCACTTTTCTTCTTATTTGTCTTTTTTCTTTTTTTTTTGCACCCCCCCCCCCCCCCCCCCCTTCCCTGTCTCCTCCTCAAAAGCTATTATTGTCATGACTCACAACGCCGCGTTTCAGGCGCGACTCTCGGCTTCCACCCAGCGGAGACTCCGGGAACTGCAACTAATTAGAACGCGCTCAAAGTCGAAAGCGCAAAATATTATTCGATTTTTTGGCTTTTCCGTTACACCTGCAGTCGGATGTCAAACAACACTTTCTCTCCGCACGAAGCTAGAACAGCGTTTCACATTCGCCAGATGCATACACCAGCCTTCTCTTGGCGCAATAACTGAGGCGAAAAGATAAGCTTCCAAGTGTTTCGGCAAATAACGTGGAAAAAAAAATATTTAAATGAAAGAAAAGGCAGGGGTTTTCATCTTTGACGGCTGCCTTGTGTTTGTCATTTCGGGTATAAAAAAAAATAAGGATTCTGCGGGGAAATTTTGCGCGTTTCGATGCGGCACCACAGAAGAGACTCGTGACTGTACGGCTGTTTTAATCGTGATCCTCTGTCATTTCCAGCCACGCGCATATAAGATGCGAGACAACGACAAACACACGTTTTTTAAACAAGTATGTATATATAAAGTGACAAGAGAAATTTGTAAATATATATCAAACTCGTACAGTAGCCTGTAGTATATCATATGGTGTATATTTGAATACAATATATGATGTACACCAACGCATGGAAACATATAAGCTGTGCTGAGAAGTATTTTCATGAATATCTATCTACCGATCTATCTATGTATCTATCTATATATAAAAATATATGTATAACTATACCTATCTTTACACACATACGGTGTATATATATATATATATATATATATATATATATATTTAAACATATATCTGTGCGTAAAAGTGGGATCTCTTTCCCGTGTGGGCTATTTAAAATGCAGGTATTCTTTATATTTGAGTTTCTAGGAAAAATTGGAATAATAACTGGAATTACTTTTGGTCTCCCCGACCCGCGTACTCCGTTCGATGCAACACTGGAAATTCTTTATTCGTTTCCTGCATTTATTTATAAACGTAAGCGACTGGGGCGACAAGATGCGCGCAGAATAAACTGTTCGAAGGCGTGGTCGGCTTTTGAGTTTGCGCCAAGCAAATTAATTGTGCAAAATGCGGTCTGACTGACAACGATAAGAAAATAATCTCATTCAGGCTATCGGTCCCGGAACAGATGAACATAATCCTGTCCCAAACGACCTATTTTGTGCCCCCGTGACTCACATTTAACGGTGAGAGGCGGCGACCCCCCTGCGCTGCGGGCAGCCTGTGAGGCCTGTTGGGCACCAGGCGGGGGGCCAGCGAACAATAGCGGCACTTCCGCACGCAACAGAGCTTCGCGTTTCCTGCGTTTCGTCTTTTAGCAAAAAACAATACGTTGGGACGGGACCCCATTTGGATTCGCAAAACAAAACAATCATTTTCACTGAAATAATGATCACCGCATTATTCCTTTCAAGCAAGAAAATGATGGATGCTTTATTTTTTTACCCCTAATATTCAATAAGGTCAAATCGGATTTTAAAAAAAGTGTTTAAAAATCAAAGTCTACAGCTAACACACGGGGTTTAATATTTAAATCGTGCTTTGTGTTTAGTTAATGGTGAGATAAACTATAATTAACTGTAAAAATTTTGATTTTTAAATCATACTAAGTGCCTGGGCAGCAGGACACACGGAATTATATTTTCAATTTTATGTCATTACCTGTTTGGTTGACCAACGCTGTAATTCAGAAAAAAAAAATACCTGGGAAACAACTGGCACAAAAAATATATCAGTTCTGTTCAAACCCTTGTGCTTATGGGCACCGATATACCGGGGACAGCATTTAAATTCATAACTTTGTATATTTGTGCTACCACTGTGCAGCCTTCTTGTCATTTTTTCCCCCACAACCTGCTTGCAAGAATTAATTTATATCATTTTGTACTTAAAAATGTTCATTTTGAAATATATCCTCGCTTTTAAAACTCAAGCTGCTTTTTCTTACAGCTATTTCTCTGTTCCCATGTCAGCAAATTGTTTCCTGGGCTAAAAGACCGACACCATAGTTAACTTTAGGTTAGTTACAGAGTGCTTACATTTGTGAATATAGTTTACTCTGTAAGGACACTTGGGCTCCAAATTTCCTTCCACCGCTTTGCCTCCTGCCATTTCCAAATACACTATAAGAAAAATGGGTTAAAAATAGTACAGTGATGTGTTTGCATGAGACACAACACGTGCTGGTTTGTTTCGCTCCTTTTTGCTTGGTTTCAGTCCCTCCCTAAATCCACATTTTATGTGAGACCACCTTCCCCTAAACTACAGTATAATAGAAATCAGCGATCCTTTTAAAATACAGGGTTAAAAGTGCATAAGATTAAGACAAGGTGCATTCCAATTTTATTTAGTCTGTTGATATCATTAGTTTTTTATGTTTTGTGCTGCTTCACTGCCCTGTCTAGACTTTACAGAATCATTTACACAATAGTTAGACTTTTTGTTACACAGAGCTTTTCATACGTTGTACAAGATCATTGCTATAAGCCAAATAAATGTGGCCAAACAAAATAAATTCTTTCAGTAAAGACAAAATATATCTGTAACTTCCCTTCCATTCCACTTAATAATGAAATGGTACAGAGTTGAAAGTTATTAAGATAAACCTTCCAAGTATATTTCTACAATCAGTCAGAATTTGCTTTTCTTCAGCACAGTAAGAAGCTTTGATTTTTCTGGTGCACCTTTTAGAGGAGCCAGTCAAAAGCTGGCGGACAGTATTTTATGCCTAATATGACAGCATTACGCTGTAGCTTGACAACGACAGGTGAAAGGAAACTTTTAAAAAAATGTCAGGTGACGGACGAGTCAGGAAACAGCTGTGACATTTACAATAGTTTGGTGCACAGAAAGGCAAACAGCGATGTGAAGTCACATCTCATCTTTTAAATTCGTAGCTTTGGCTGCTTCCACCCGGTTAGCACATTAGGTGTCCAAGAGAAAGCCTTTTACCCCATAGGGCCAAAATTCAAAACAACTAGACAACTTATTCTTCATGAACGTGTAATATTTTAGTCATGTAAGATCTGCCACCCTTACAAATGAAAGAATGTTCGTTTATTGCATGTATTGTACTTCAGTCGTGTGTAATTATTGTCACCGCTGCTGTCCGTCACAGCTTGTGGTCCAGCGTCACCTGACTCAGGAACAGCTGTCAAACTGCTGAATTATGGACGGTTTAGGGCCTGATCATCACCATCACCCTGAACCACCTCGAACAGTAATCTCACCACCATTACTACTGTTTGACTGTTTGCACAAATCCAGTTATTTATTACCTATTTATGATCTATTATTTACTATTTTTCTACATATCCATCAGTTTGTCTATTGACCTCAATTTGTTTGTCTTTATTGTGCTGTTTGTTTAGTGTGTGGTGGCCCTGAAGGGACTACATTTTACTTTCTCGTAAATCTATATACCTAAGCACAGAACGACAGCAATATGCACCTTGAACCTGGAAAGTACAGAGAGGTACAAAAAAATTTCCACTACGGCAGACAGTTAAATAAATCACTTGTCAATAAATCAGTCAATCCGTTATAGACTGAAAAGAGAAGGAAATAAGGAAACAAAACTGCCGGCTTCAGTACACGTCGCTGAACTGACCCTACAGCTCCATTGAGACCCTTAAGTGTTTATAATGGTGCACGTGTATATTTTTTGCTTCATACCTTCCAAAAATTTAACCAAATTTGTCATAATTAACTTGTGATACCCTCCATTCATTCCCATTCATGTAGGCTCAGAATTTTGTTACTTGCCACATTCCATTCACTTTGCTTACTTTCTTGTATTTTCTGACTTGATGTCTGCATTGTTGTATGAACAGTCAACATGAAGAATGCTTTTTGATCGTTGAGGCTGCAGTATAATTGTTTTTGGAAAAAATACGTTTGAAGGCTCTTATAGACTGAGATGTCAGTTATTAAGTATACCTATCTTGTAGCATGTTTCATCTCCACTGGCTTTCAGAACTGTATGAATTTGTCTAGGCATAGATTCTACAAGATGCTGGATGGGTTGTGCAGGAATGTTATGACACAAATGATTGTGTTGTGTAGTTGCTGAAAATTAGACAGCTGTACAGTCTTGTTTTGACAGTTTTTTCCACCTCATCTCACAGTGCAAGACATGGGTTGAGATTGAGGGACTATGAAAAATTGCTGTCATGTTCCTGGAACCCTTTGGTGACGATATAAGCCTTGTGACTTGGTATATTATCACAAAGGAAGTGCCATGAATGGATAAACTTGGTCAGCTCAGATTCGCAGTGCAGTGTTGGTATCGGGGACGCTAATGTGTGCAGGAAAATGATCCCCACACCATCACACTGCCACCACCAGCCTGTACCGCTGACACCAACCAGGATGACTTCACGGGCTCATGGTGTCTCTAGGGACCCACCTAAGCATAAAATGTGAAAAATTAATAAGCTGCATGCAAGTGCATGAGAAAGAACAGGACAAGACCAATATACATATATTCATAGACTGCAGTTCATAGTAAACATTTCTTTTTATTTTAAATTCCCGAAAATGTGAGGCCGAAAAATACGATTTCTATACACCATGTACCATTTGAATACTTAGAAATTAGTTTTCAAACGCAATAATGGTTCAGAAAACAATCCTTCAAGGCATAAAACATTTTTAGGACCAACAAAGAGAACATTTTCAAAAGCATAAAAATAAGAAAAAAGCAAGAAAAAGGAAAATAGTGTGGCAGACCAATTTACGGCAACTAAAACACTAAAACTACATTCCAAAAATGTAACTCCAGATTCTCAGGACATTTTCTTGGAAAGTTTCTTCAATTTCTCCATTTAGCTAAGTCTTTAATAAAAAAAAAATCCTCAAAGTCAGTGTTAAAGGTGATGCTCTCAATGCACAGAAGACTTGTGAAGTCTGAAGTGCCTAAATGTCACTTGTCATAATTCAGGTGACAAATTTTTGCACATTTTGGACTGAAAGTACCTTTGACTCATGGAGAACCAGGCCTACCTTTACTAGAGTTATCCATTATAAATGTGGACACACTGTTTATGCACAAGGCTAATGGATTTGAATGTTTATATATATTTTTCTTTTTTTAATGTATTTTAATGGCAATTATCAGTCTTCACTATATTGTTAATTTCTAGACAAAGATGCTTACATCACTTATTAAAATGAAGCCTAATCCTATTATCACAATGAATAACCATTTTAGGTTCATCTCTTGGGTTCTCCAGAACTTCAAGAGAAGGTTACATTTCCTTACCTATAAGCCTCTTCTTCAAGGTTTCTGCCCTGGGTAGCATGGCGATGAGGTAACAACCGATGCCTTGAGTGTAGAGGGTACAAATCTGGGTCAGGCTCTTTGCTTGTTCTTCCTGAACCTGCAGGGGTTTAATCCCACACTGCAAGGATGTGCTTTGAGTTCATTGCCCACTTTAAATAGCCAGTATGTGTGATGCATGTATGGCCACCTTGGATCCCATCCAGGTTCTACCCCCACTTGTACTTAGTCACTGCGGGGTAGGTTCCAATCCACCACAACCCTGAACAGGACACGTGGTTAATGAAAATGAACGGTTGGATGATGTTTGTCCAAAGGCATATTGATAGATTAATTGTAGAAGGAACAGAATTCAAACTATGCAATTGCAAAAATATTTTTATTCACATATTTGTGGGGGATGTCTCATTTGGACAGGTGAGCAGATGTGAGGTGGTGACAGGTGGACTTACAAACTTTATTACTTTTTGTTCCCATATAAGACACCACAACACACACACACACTACAACCTTAAGACATTTTTCCACTTAAGTCCCACATGTATAGAGAACTCAGCTTGTTAATAAATCTTCTGAAGAACTGAACCAGCAAGCGCGAGTCCTTCGGGCAGACTTTAACCTCAAGAACCTTGAGCCCTCAAGGAGAAATGAAAGCACTTGAGCATCCAGTTAAGAGACTACACACTGTCCACACACACACACTCACCAGGCATAAGACTTACGTACAAAAGGAGATGTTTTCCAGTCAACCAGGTCAGTGGAGGTCAGACCCTCTTTCCCTTAACAGATGTCTGAACACTCCAGGTGCCTCTCACTTATTAAGTTGGATTCATGTGATTTGGTTCCATTAGGACTCTACTGGTCTTCAGAAAACAACCACACTCAGATGCGTCCCTCCACCGAAAGCCATATTTAGGCTTTTCTTTAAAGAAGTGTATTACAGAGAAACCAGAAATGGACAAATGTACAAAGCAGGTCTCTCTCGTCCTGCTTTCACCTCCCGCATAAACGTAGGTTGGCGCGGAGCGACGAGCAGGAGCGGGCAGAGAAGACAGGAAAGTAAAAATGGCGGAGGGAGAAGACAAATAAAACAAAGTTCCACATTTGTGTCGAATCGCCTCCTGAACAGTTATGGCGCGCTGTGCACCGCATCGTTTCAGGAACTACACAGCAAAACAACAAAGGAAAGACAACAGCAAAACAGCATCTCGCCGAAATGCGCATACAGCACATTCGCAATATTAATGCCAAAGCAGGTGTGGAATCGGTCCGAAAGGACATGGAGTTTTTAGGCCAAATTATTGCGAAAACATGTCTCGTCTGTGCTGCTATACCAAATATAGTAGTTTGTTCCATTCATGCGTGCGTGCCCAGAACATTTATCGCCAGCCCCCGCAATACTGTGAATTACGCGCAAAACGTCATCGAGGCAGCAAAGACGGCGATGTGATTTGAATCTTTAATGCAAGGTTTATCCGCGGAAAGAAATATTAATGTCTTCCTGGACTTGTCTTCAATTCTATTTTTAATGCATTTTCGACCGTGCATGAAATTAAACGCTCATATTTGGCAACTTCATGGGTGCAGCTTTACCAAACCACTCTTAAAAGAATTCGGGAATAATAATAATAATAACCGTCCGATTACAGTAGACGCCACCGTTTACAGTCACAACCGGTTTCGATATATAAACGAATTCATGCTTTCTGTGTAACCGGACTAAACTGACAATATTTGCAAGTATCACTTATTATTATGAACGTAAGGCAAAACGGTCACCAGGTAGATTTTTCAGAACTATAACGTCAGATGAGCTTTGTCTATATTTTTCGACATAGTAAGAAGCCCGACAGTGTAATTTCACAGTGCGCTATGTACGTGCACGGTACTTACGGTAAATTTGTGTCTGTGCTTCAAGTGCATGTACGTGTATGGTTACTGTTACAATAATAATAAATTTCCGCACCTGATGGGGAAACATACAGCTATTTGGACAGGAATTGGTTCTTCTTATTTAAATGTGCAGAAGCCACAAAACACCACCAGAGTATGTCCTAGTGTCCTAAACAATAGTTCTGGTCAAACACTTTTGTATATTTGCTGTATGCATCCACATGTGATCCTAAAATTGCTTAGCAAAAAATAACATCCACATTGGCAGTATGCTGTGATTTCATGTGTGATTTATTGTATAACTGAACTGAAATCTAGAGACGTGACTGGCCAAACTGCCTCCTGTGCAGTTACCAGAAGGACAAATCCATTCAAACCCACATGCGCAAAAAGACAGAAAAGCTTACAGGCATGAGAAAGAAGAAAGTGTCTAGGAAAGTCTTATTATTGAATCACTGTAGCTGTCTTGTTTTTTCCTCTTATGCCAAATAAGAAGCCATACTGTGACAAAAACAAATTACCCACATGAAAAATGATACTGTGTGGCCAAAAGTATGTGGACACCTGAGCATTACACCTATATGTGCTGACTGAACATCACATTTGATGTTCACTGGGGTTGAGGTCAGGCCTCTGTGCAGCCACTCAAGTTCTTCCACCCCATCCTGGGCAAACCATGTGTTTATGGAGCTCGCTTTGAGCACGGGGGTATACAGTCATGCTGGAACAGAAAAGGAGCTTCCCTAAACTGTGACCACAAAGCTGGAAGCACACAATTCTCTAGAATGTGCTTGTATGCTGTGTGGGTGCAGCTCAAACACCTCATCTCAGTCATTAGAAGGGGGGCCACATACTCTTGGCTGTACGGCAAACATGGTGGTACTTTGTTTTAGTCAAAGTGGTTACATTATGCTCTACTACTTCATAAATGTTGTGTGGAGCCTCACATCCAACTCCCATTGCATTATAAGATGCTGAAGAGCTCAGGGTGAAAGCGGAAAATCCATGTGCAAGAACTGCAATATTTCTTTCAGGTTAACAACTGTCCATAGCTGTCGTTTTTCAAATTCGTGTCCAAAAAATACATAGTAACCCTAAGGATAGGAGGAGTCAACATTAATTCTTACTTACATTTGTATTCTGTTGCACGAACCAGGTCCATCTACAGTCCAAGCCCCTTAATGAGTTAAGAATGTAAAAACTTTACCAGGAGAAGTAGAGTTCCGTAGTGTCGGTCACTTTGCATGCCCCTCATATGACCCAACTTAGTCAATGTTTCGTGTTTCATTGCACTCAATTCCAGATGGGCAGAGTATTTAATAATTAAACAGATAAGGGAAAAATCGTCTTTGTCTCTTCATTCTGTTTAGAATCATTTTCCAGTTCTCTTGGTAACTGATTTTTTAAACTCAAGACAGTAAGATGAAATTTTAATTAAACTTGCGAGGAGTAATTCTGCTGGATGCATCTGGAAATATGGGCAATAAGCCCCCGTCACAAAGGGTCAAAAGAAGTGAAAACCATCGGCTTATGAAAAGCAAAGCATTTTCATAGTGCAACAGAAGGGTGGAATCTGGCCTGCCACACGTCTTTTCCGAGGAAACGTGGCCGATGGACACGGGCAGAGTACGGTTTTACGTTAATCCGAGATGCCGCCTCGATTCCCAATTTGGACTTTGTCTCGCCAGTCAGACCCCAAGACCTCAACGCAAAATACCTTCTTAGAGCCATTTTAAATCTTCTGGGGAAGGGCGGAGTGGCAATAAGAAGGAGAGACCATACGTCCCTTCCTGAAGATATGATCTTTGTCATCAAATGTAACCGTACGGCTACTTTCGTGCAAACAAACAATCTACCTGATGCTTCTTCCAGTTGCTAAAAGCTTAACAGCAGTCAAGGGCAGGTGTCTTCCAAGCCGTCGCATCGGAGTCACAGGATGCAGGTTTGAACCCCACTTCTCGACTGTGGGCATTAGCAAGCTGGCTTATTTGCTCCAATACAAAAACATTATTTTGCTGTACAACTCCATAATCATAAGAAGCTTAGAATACCAGCCCAGCACTTTATATCACATTGGGAAAGCACGCCAGTTAAAAACAGACAACGTTTCCAGTTGAACTGAAACGATTCATATTCCAAAGTGCCGTTGTCCTAAGTTCGAAAACAAAATGCTAGGCGTATTAGCCATGTAGCTTGGCTACTCTTGATTCACCTGTTGTACTTCAGGCTCCCAGAACAATGGTCCTCATTTCCTTAAGGTACTGTATCGGGGATAATGTGCAGAAGAAGCATACTTTGGCGAAAGCACACAATAAGACCGTCCTGAAAACTGAAACCACAAATTCTTACTGACTTATCGTCTGTTTAGTAACTTAACGCGAATTTCGCATCAGTTCATTGTTGTGGGTGATAACGGTTACCCATTTTGGAGACCACTTCGATTCAGGTTCATTTTCAGGCTTTGATGCCAGCGAAATGAAAGAAAAGTGCAAAACGTCAACGCGCCAGCGAGTTTGAAGCAAGTCTGAACGCGTTTTAGCTGCGACCCACAGCGCGGTCGGTAACACCGACGAAAAAAAAACCTCCACCAAAATGGCGCCGGATCGCTGACGCTGTTGACGGAAGAAACCGAAAACGCAGACGAGGAGTCCGATCTTGGGCGCGTTGAGGAACTTTGTTGCCGCCACGTCTTTTGGGGTAACAGCAGCTACACGGCGCACCCCAACCATCGTTTCCTCCTCAAAACTACAAAGTCCGCCTGTTAGTACTGAAAAGGCTGTGTTGTACCGTTAGCAAGCAACTTGCACATACATTGCTTTCCATAAATGAAAACATCGTTTCATACAGTTATGCACGCTGCGGTGCGGACTCCGAAATGATTTCTTGTCGAGAAAATGCCTTAACTGACCAGTGTCAGTCGAGCGGGCATACTTTTTCGTCATCTAAATTTCTTCGACCAACAACCACGAACGTAACGTTATGGTGGCGTGAGCTCGCCCGTCTGTTCCGAAGAGCAGAACCTGTCCACCTTCCCCCCCAGCATCGCCTTATAAGTGATTTATTCCGAGACAAAGTTCACCCTCCAGCGGGAAGAACTACAAAGAGGGTTAAGGTGAGAAGAGCAAGGACGGCTCACGACCACACACTTCATGTAAGTCCAAAATATCTGTTTTATTGCGCTGCGTGCGAGCGTTTCCATTTCTGCGCTGCTTCCCTTTCACCTAAAATCCACGTCGCAGCGTTTTTCCAAAGCCGACTTCACGGCTCTGATCTTTTCTTGCGCTCTTCTTCAGCCTTTTAATATTTAATGGCGTTCAAGATGTTTGAGTAAACTTTTTTGACACCTTTAGAAACATTCACAAGACTCCAGGACCTAAGCTGTCAGACAGTTGCAGTTGGAGCCTCGTGTTTATGTGGTTGATGTCTGTTCTTTGGATAACTTTTAACTTTTCCTGTTGAAGCTCACCTTTTTAAACCCTAGGTGTTACCGAGGGCTCTGGAGATTTGCAGTCTTTGTGTCTCTGTCCTGCAGGCCTCCCAGGACTGGAAAACTGCGCGTGGCCGTGCTGGGAGCAGGGGCAGCGGGGCTCTGTGCTGCTCGGCACCTGCTGTCCCGGCCAGAAACGTTTTGCCCCCCGGTGGTGTTTGAAATGGCAGATCGTGTGGGGGGCACGTGGGTGTACGAAGAATGCGCAGGTGGCAGTGACAATGGGCGGCCCGTCCACAGCAGCATGTACAGGGATCTCAGGTATCAGCATCATGCAGTTCTCCACAACGCACCTGCCTGGCAGCGCGGGACCCCCCCGTGCTACGGAGCCCTGTCTCTGCCTGGCTGTCAGACCCCGCTACCCTCCCCTCGATGGCCTGACCTCTTTAGATACGCCACCCGCCTCAACCCCCACCTTCTTGACTTAGGAAACAGTCACTGTGTAGAGTACTGACACCATTCATTTGTAGTTTGTTTTTGTTCACCTTATTTGAAAAGAAATCTGGAACTGTTTCAGCCTTTTATTCCTTGCTTTTACTATCATTGGTGTGACAATTTATGGGAATGAACACTTTCTTCTAATTCTTTTCTTGTGTGCAGGACCAATCTGCCCAAGGAAGTTATGATGTTCCCGGATTTCCCCTTTGATCCCAAGCTTCCCTCATTCCTGTCCCACCAGGATGTGCTGCAGTACCTGGAAAGATACTGCAAGAGCCATGGCATCACGGCGCATATTAAGGTATTGCATTCCCTGTGGTGGCTTTTACTTGTTATGCACTCCTGTCCACTATTACCTATAGGGATTTGATTTTAAAATTAGCATATATACATAAGTTTTTTTTATTTTATTTTAAATGTTAAGCATACAGATGGTGTTCTGAGCTGAGAAAAAGGCAGTAAGTAAGAGCTTCTTCTGATGTATGTTTAACTTAATGTAGAGAATGACAGACAAAGGCAATAAGTCACGTCTGCCACATCTCTCAGGGGTTCTGTAAGTGAACATTATGGTTATCAGGAAGAGACACCAAAATTGTCATCAGAGACAGTTTTACATATGTAGGGTTAAGGCTATGAATTCAAATTTTAAGCAGACGGTGAATAGCTGTATGCCAGTAGATGGGAGAGAAGGATTCAAAAGAGCTGAACATCTGAATACTGGGGCACCTCAGGGCATGTATGGTTAAGTGAATGACTATATTCAAGGCGCCAGTGACAGGACTTTGGGTTTTATTTTTCTTATTGTATGTAACTAGCTGAGTTACACAGCACTGTCCAAGTCAAAAAGGTATAGTTTTGGTGCAGTTAAAAAGTAATAATATATTACATAACCATTATACTGTATTGCTCTTAAAGTGGTTGCATTTAAAATGTAAGTATTGTCGGTGCTGTCAAAGAGACAAACACAATAGAGAGTGACTCACATGCTGGTCCTAGTCAAGTGGAAAGGGGGGAAAAACAAATTTGTTTTTTGTGAGACTTCATTAACCTTACATTGTGCATTCTTCTTCTTCTTCTTTCAGCTGCTCCCGTTAGGGGTCGCCACAGCGGATCAATTGTTTCCACTTCTTCCTGTCCTCTGCATCTTTCTCTGTCACACCCACCACCTGCATGTCCTCCTTCAGCACATCCATAAATCTCCTCTTAGGCCTTCCTCTTTTTGTCTTGCCTGGCAGCTCCAACCCCAGCTCCTCTCTAGGTACCCTGTCATATGCTTTCTCTAAGTCCACGAAGACACAATGCAACTCCTTCTTACTTTCTCGGTACTTCTTCATCAACCCCCTCAGAGCAAACATCGCATCTGTAGTACTCCTTCTTGGCATGAAGCCATACTACTGCTCACTAATCGTCACCTCCCTTCTTAACCTAGCTTCCACTACTCTTTCCCATAACTTCATGCTGTGGCTGATCAGTTTTATCCCTCTGTAGTTACTACAGCTCTGCACATCACCCTTATTCTTAAAAATTGGTACGACTACACTTCTCCACTCCTCAGGCATCGTCTCACTTTCCAAGATTACATTAAACAATCTGGTTAAAAACTCCACTGCCATCTCTCCTAAACACTCCCATGCTTCCCCAGGTATGTCATCTGGGCCAACAGCCTTTCCATTCTTCATCCTCTTCATAGCTGTCCTAACTTCCTCCTTGCTAATCCATTGCAATCCCCTATTCATAATCCCTACATTATCCAACCTTCTCTCTCTCTCATTCTCTTCATTCATCAGCCCCTCAAAGTACTCTTTCCATCTGCTCAACACACTCTCCTCGCTTGTGAGTACGTTTCCAAGAGCACATCTTTCCCAGCTTGGTCCCTCTGCCTAGCCAATCGGTACAGGTCCTTTTCTCCCTCCTTAGTGTCCAACCTCTCATACAATTCACCATACGCCTTTTCTTTAGCCTTTGCCACCTCTCTCTTCGCTCTATGCCTCATCTCCTTGTACTCCTGTCTACATTCTTCATCTCTCTGTCGATCCCACTTCTTCTTCGCCAGCCTCTTCCTCTGTATACTCTCCTGTACTTCCTCATTCCACCACCAGGTTTCCTTGTCCTCCTTCCTCTGTCCAGATGTCACACCAAGCACCTTTCTAGCTGTCTCCCTTACCACTAGATGCCCAGCTCACTGGTAACTTTTCACTGCCACTCAATGCCTGTCTTAATTCCTCCCTTAACTCCACCTTATAGTTTTCCTTTTTCAACTTCCACCATTTGATCCTTGGTTCTGCCCTCACTCTCCTTCTCTTTTTGATCTCCAATGTCATCCTACAAACCACCATCCTATGCTGCCTAACTCCACTTTCCCCTGCCACTACTTTGCAGTCTACAATCTCCTTTAGTCTGGCCCTCCTGCATAAGATATAATCCACCTGTGTGCATCTTCCTCCACTCTTGTATGTCACCCTGTGTTCCTCCCTCTTCGGGTTTAGGCCAATAAAACGGTGGAAATAAAAAAAAAAAAAAAAAAAATTTTTTTTTTAAAGTCTTGATCACTGAGAAATAGCCTCTCAGGTATAGGTATCCGTTCAGAAAGGAGTTGAGGATGTAGGTTAGATTACAGCTTCGTCACGTATGTTAGGGAGATATTATTGTTTACATTAAATAGCGATCCATTATTGGGTTTCCTGTTTAGAATTGCATGTATATATAATAATGATGACTGTATCTTGGTACGTGTTGGAAAGATCTGCATTTGGTCACTCAATTTAAATATTATCTATTGTATGTGATGCATTATGTCAGTGTTTTAAGAGTATGCTAGTCATCTTAGTAGGTGTTGCTGAAATCCATTTGGCATGGACATCTGCAAATTAGGAATGGCTGATTTTCATGTATTACTGTCAGATAGGAAATTCTCAGAGCTTTCTCTTTGTCAGTTTGGCACCATGGTGGAGAAAGTCAAGCCTGTCACTGTGATGACAGGGGAGGGGAAAACAACATGGGAGGTGACCTCACGTGGAGCTTCAGGAGGACAACAGCAGGACACATTCGACTCCGTGTTCATCTGCAATGGGTTAGGAATGTAAACAAAATTTTAGTCATGGGGGGCTGGAAGACTTTTCTCAGTATCCAGTTCTTGGGATTGGGGGGAAAAAAAATGTATTATTGAACACGATGAAAAGTACCTTCCCTGAAAAGTGCAGAAGAATGTCTCGAGAGTTGGAAATTAGTGGAAAATGATTTCTTGTTTCCCGTTTCTGTGCAGGCATTATTCGATCCCTTACATACCATCCATTCCAGGGTTGGAACATTTTAAAGGTGAATTTCCATCGGTATCTGATGACAAGTTTTTATTATTTTCTGACATGATTTCACTTCCCCCTGCTCCTTTTCCATTGAGTCTGCATAACTCATTCCGCTCTGAGGCTGCATCCCTGTTCCTCCTCTTATCAACTCTCTTTCTGTTTGAAGTGGCACTTGGTGGGTAAGGTTACTCACTTCACAGATGCAGACCTCTGTGCTTTCAAAATAGCAAGTTGAATAGAGGTTTACCACACAGGCCCATTTCTGTTGTTATGTTTAAGCACAAATGCCAACTATATAATACTTTGTCACCTTTGGTTCGCTATCCTTTAACCAGTTCTAACTTGGCAGTTAATATACACCCTTCCATTAAATGACAAATTTGCTTCATTCTGTCAAATTATCCCATTAGGTACATTTTTAATGCAATGTTATTTATGGAAAGAATTAAAAATGTCACATACAGTCATGGAAAAAGAAAGTACACCCTCTTTCATTTCTGTAGTTTTACATAGTGCTTTGGAAAAAATATATGCCCTCCTCCTGGTTTCCCCCTATTGTTGTATATTTGTGACAATGATTGATTGCAGATCTCAGACAGATAATAATATTAGATAAAGGGAAGCTGAGTAAAAATAAGTTTTTTTAAATTACTTAATTTATCTAAGGAACAGGAGTCATCAAATACCCATATCACCCATGTGAAAAAGTATACCATATAGCCAAAAGAATGTGGACACCTGAGCATGACCTCACCATATGCATGCAACAAGCAGGTCATATGCTTGTTGTATGTCCCATTCCAAACCCATGGGCATTGACATGGAGTTGTCCTCCCCCCTTACTGCTATAACAGCCCTCACTCTTCTGGGAAGGCTTTCCACCAAATTTTGGAGCATGGCCATGGGATTTTGTACCCATTCAGCCACAAAAGCATCAGTGAGGTTGGGAAAGAAGCCCTTCTATTTTGAACAGTACCGTGATGGTGAAGTAGTCACCACAAAGTTATATGCTGAGAGCGTTATATGGTCTTGTCATTATGTTACCTCCATCTATAAATTCTTATTTCTGTACAATTATGGATTACAGATTGTTTAGAAATGGCCCTATATCCTTTCCCAGACTGATGAGCAGCTTCTCTGAGTTCATTCTTGATGCATTTTCTCTGTTCCCCTTACACCAAAAGACATGCAAAGATGGTAAGAGAGGTTCTACTTCCTACTCCCTCTCTTACCATCTTTGCATGTCTCTTGGTGTAAGGTCTGTTTAGTTATTTCCATCTTGTTGCACATGAAAGAAATGCATTTGTGCAAAACTGATCAGTAGGTTACATAATGTTTAGTGCTGCCACCTTGCCCTCCAAGGAAATTTTACCAGTTTGTTCCAGCATTGTCCAGCTGTGTAAAAATGGGTAAATAATTTTAAGTCGCTTAACACTGTACGTTGCTTTGGAGAAAAGCATCGGCTAAATGAATACAGTCGGTCCCTGACTTACAAACTTAATGGAACCGAGGCTTGGTTTGTTACTCGAAAGTTTCCAGGGTTCATCAGTTCTGTATGAAGCTTCTGGTGTAATTTTTACCAGAAAAGCGGTGGCATCTGACTAACTGACTGCTCCTAAATGAACGGGGGTTTCAGTTTATACGATAGAGCAGGTAAAACCAAAACCACCCGCCTTGTTCATTTGAGTACCAGACTACAATTACCGCGTTTTCAAAATGTCATTGTGCCAAACATTTACATAGTTTTCTGTTAGTGACTGTGATTGTTTAATCTCTTCAAAAAGTTTTTTTTTTTTTTGTATTATTAAGAGACTGTATTTACATTACAACTTGGATGAGGATTAGGTCACATTTAAGTTCAGTTCAAAGTTCAAAGGTTTATTTGTCATGGGTGAACAACACAGCATAGCAGTATTGTCCCCATGAAAAGTGTCGTTTCCAGGCATCCTCAGTGCAAATATGGACATAAATAGATATGTATAGTCGGGACAGGAGAACAATAAATAATAATAAATAGATTAGTAATAAATAAAGAGCAGAACAAACGGTTAGTAAATTCAAACCAACAGCACACAGCCACCAGACCTACAACTACAGACTAAACCTACAACAACAAAAAGCACCAGAAACGGGAAAATGAACCAGATGGGTTTCCACAATGGGTGGGACAGGCATATAGATAGACAGACATTCAAAAATAAAGCCAAGGACATCTCTGTTGTTAAGCTTTTATTTACTGAAACTTAGTGGTTACATTTACAAACAAATCAAGTCACACATTTCGAGTCCAAATTGTGTTTCTAAGTTGGGGACCCAGTGCATTACGTTGTATGTTTTTAAGAATTGTATTAATACATTTTAATTGTCTTTTGACCACATTGCGGTCGTCATGTTAATGGACCACCACATCACATATTTGAATTGTAGACTTTAGCACATTTCTGCCTCTGTTTCATCTGTCTTGCTTGCTTTCTTTCCTCTTTCTTGAATCCAGGTTTGGTGTTCCACAGTCACTCATACCGTTATCCTGAGCCATTCGCCAGTCAGTCAGTGGTAGTGCTTGGGGCAGGATCCTCTGGAGTGGACATCTCTGCTGAACTGGCTGGTGTCGGTGCTCAGGTGATCCTGAACCTATCCTGGCCATGAAACCATAGTTTATTTGTTACTTCTTTACTCCTCAGCAACCCCACAGTTAATGTAATCCTTCTTCTATACCAGTTTAAGTTAAATAATTCTTTGTGAGCAAAATGGCAATATATGTACTCAAAGCACAGAACCTTATCTACTGTCCTTTGTTTTCCCCCACCCCACATGTCTGCACCACACTTCCCTAGGTGATACTGAGCCATGGAAAGCCTCTGCTGAAATGCCCTCTCCCCACTGGGCTTCAGCAGGCACCCCCTATTAGAAAGGTGCTTGAGGATGGGAACCTGCAGTTCTTGGATGGTACTTTGGCCCGTCCCCAAGTGCTCCTATTCTGCACAGGCTACAGGTTTCACTATCCGTTCTTGGATGCCACCTCTTTGGACATACAGGTGGAAGACCACAGGATTTCCCCACTCTACAAGTTCCTGCTGCCTCCAGCTTTCCCCTCCCTCTTCATTGTGGGCATCTGCAAAGTCATCTGCCCCTTCCTGCACTTTGACTGCCAGGTCAGTTGGAGTACTGCATGTAGTTTCTATCCCTGTTGGAGCAGTAAAGTGAGCTCTTTGTAGAAGAGCATGGCATTGGGACATTTGGCATTTGATCCAAATGAGAAACATTTGTACCTTGTTTTATTATCACATTTATTTAGCCAGTGCTTTTCTCCAAATAGCCTGACAGTGTTAAGTTACTTAGAGTATATGAGTCCGTGGACCCCAAGCGGAATCCGTAATAGCTATGCTACTCGCTGCCCATAATTATTGTTTTAATTATTAATATCTTTTGTTTGTTGTACCATCCAAAGTAGGATTAGATTTAGTGTCTCATTTAACAGTCAGAATGATGTGTTTATGCAGCTGGATGTTAATGCTGAATTTTGAACTGCCTCTGAAGTGGGCAACAGTGAATTCTCAGAGTAGAGTTGAACATGCAGCTTTTTGGTCAGAACTTCAGTTTAACTAAGGTGCTGCCCACATGTAATGATGAAGCAGGACCCCTCACTTCATCATCCCCTTTTTGTATTCCGCAGGTTCAGTTTGCCCTAGCAGTGCTTGACGGAACTGTCAGCCTGCCATCGCTGGCTGACATGAAGGAGCAGATTGAGAGGGAGACGGAGCAGATGAAGGAGGAGGGCGTGCAGCTCAAACATTTGCTCACAATGGACTCAAGCCAGTGGGATTATTACCAGATGCTGGCCAGCATGGCTGGGTTCAAGCCCCCTCCACCCGTTACCCAGAGCCTCTACGAAGAGGTGAAGACAGAAAGGCAAAAACAGCCCCAGCAGTACAGAGAGCTCAACTATCGCATTGTGAGCGACACCCAGTGGGAGCTGCTGCACGTGCTGGACAGTGACCGCAACTGAGGATGAGGGGGAATCAAATCTGCATCGAGAGACAAAACTTTTCAAATTTGGCCCTTTGTTTTACATTTAAATACTAAAGAGCAATGAAATGTCACACGTGCAATTCTTCCAGCGCAGAAATACTCACAATCACACAGTTTAGAATAAATGTGAAATTCACATTTTGTATTAAAATGTAAATCGTTAGTTAATCCTAAGGAAAATCATAATTTTGGGCATTGTTGTTGAATCTTTTATTGTTTGAAAAGTTCACTTGGGTCTCCTTGCAAGTTTCAGTGGCTATAAATTTGATTTTTCTTCTTATGGTTATTAATGATAACACTTGTTATAATTTAATGTTTGGGATGTGTCGAATATTGTCAGTTAACAATTGTGGGTCAGTTAACAATTGTGGGTCAGTTAACAGTGACCAACTAACGTTAGGAATCGCAGCGGCCTTCTTGCTAACCGAAACGTTTTACTTTGTAATTGGGACGAAAGTCCTGGGGAGGCGCCGTGGCTTAGTTGGTTAAAGCGCCTGTCTAGTAAACAGGAGATCCTGGGTTCGAATCCCAGCGGTGCCTGCAGGGCAAGGCTTTTTGTACAAGTACTTGCAGTCCCGAAATGGGTAAAGTTAAAGAAAACTCAAACGCTGCTAAAAGAATGGATTCTTTTTTTTGTACACTGCGCTTGAACGTAGACATTATTTCAGCTTTACGAGTTCTTAAAATACAAGTGTTATAGCAGAATTAATATCGCAGTTTTACTTTTGGATTACAAAATAGAACATTTGGCTCTCGTTCTGGTGTGCAGATGGGAGTGCGATCGACTGGCGTAAAATAATACCTGAACGTATGAATATGGAGAGAAACCAGCGACAACTTAGGGTTTCCTCCAGAAAAAGGAAACGCGTTTGCTGTTTTACACATCCGCGCGGAACGTGAAATAAAAGTCAAATCTATGAAAGAAACAGTGAAGTGCTTCACCAGTTCATATGAGCTTAGTCGTGCTTCGGGGTTCACGTAGCAACATCTGAAAATTCTTCTGACCTAGTGTGTAAAAGGAAGCTATTTGTAATGGACATGAATGAATGTTAGCACACGACTACGTTGCAGAAGAGATTCCGCCTGCGCGGGTAAGAAAGACTGTACAAACAACGGAAATCCAACAGCTGCAGTTGGACAAGAAGTGTCTTTTGCGTTGGGAGCGTAAACGTGCGAGTTGCTCCGCATTCCACATCCGTGCGCACAAAACAAACTGCCTTCGCCCGCACGGACCTCCATGCTTACCGGCACCGCGCCTCACGCCATTAGGCGACGACTCGCAGTTGGGGGGGAGGCCTTGCTAATCGATTGCCGAGAAATCGCCGCGTCGGTGGGCGTGTGTGTGTCGTGTGCCTGCGATTGTGGGCGTGTCGCTATGGTGACGAAATAAAACTCGCGATCCTCTACTCTGGTCTTTCGGCTCTTTCGCTTTTGTAACCGTGACAACGGAGGCGCGTCCTTAAAATAGTAAACGTTCAAAAATGTGAAGTCGCCTTCCTGCTTTAAATAAGTACAATGCATGTAGAAAAGTAATGATGTACGTTTAATGTTTTCATATTGATTTGCATTTATTCATGTATGAATATACCAGTGGTCTAGAATATCATCAATATCTATTTATTTGGGAAGTGGTGTTAATTTTGATGATAACGGGTCCTGAGGACCACGAGGAGCTCTTGTGTGAATCTTATTAGATCCACCTATTTATTTATGCTTATTGTTATAAATTAATGCTTAGACTTACAGTAAAATAAGAGTTACAGGCAGTAAGACTTGAAATTTATAGCCGGAAAGCTAAGGAAAATATGAACACATAGGTATGGAACAAAAAAAAAGAAGAACCTGATTTTAAGGCCCAAAACAGCAAAATAAATTGTCAAATA
>JADBHE010001849.1:0-12844 GCA_018136845.1 Heterotis niloticus
CAGCCTGGCAGAGGCTGGAAATGGGGGTTATGGCAGGCTGCTCAATCTCCCTACTAGCATTCACTATGGCAATGAAAACAGGAATTAGGGCTTTGCATTGGATGGGTGGTGGAGACAGACGGCCAGATGGGCTCCGTCTTCCTCCAATTAGGGCCTTTATGGATGATATGATGCTGGTAACCACGACAGCAGCTTGTGCAAGACTACTGTTAGGGAAGTTAGATGGGAATTTGAGGTGGGCTAGTTTAAAGATTAAGCCACCAAAGTCCTGTAGCATCTCACTAGTTAAGAGGAAGGTAAACAAGGTTAGTTTGTTGGTGCATATTGAAGAGATCCCATCAGTGTTGGAAAAGCCAGTGAAGAGTTTAGGGAGGTGGTATACAAGAAAGTTAACTGATGTGGATCAGGTGGAGGAGCTTAGAAGAAGTATAGTATGGTAGATGGGTTAGAGAAAATGGAGAAATCATTGCTGCCAGGAAAACTAAAGCTATGGTGCTTACAGTTTGGCCTATTCCCAAGGGTAATGTGGCCACTAACAATGTATGAGGCATCAGTCATGAAGGTAGAGAAACTGGAGAGGCTGATCAGCTCTTACATTAGGAAGTGGCTGGGAGATTTCAGTGTGGCTCTGTATGGGAAGGGAATTCTGCAGTTGCCACTATCAAGCTTGACAGATGAGTTTAAGTGTGCAAAAATGAGGTTAGAGTTGCAGCTGTCAGGTAGTAAGGATGAGGTTGTAAGGGGGCTGGTAGGGTAGTGACAGGTAAGAAGTGTGATGCGAGGCAGGCAGTACAGCAAGCTAAAACAGATTTGAAGCAGGTAGAGGTGTTTGGGAGGGTTCAAAAGCCGGTATTTCAGTTTTATTTCTCCTTTACATACCACCAGGGTCTGGGCTGGTATCAGTCACAAAGGTGGAGAAGCTGGAGAGGCTGATTAGCTCCTATATTAGAAAGTGGCTGGGGGTTCCTCGGTGTCTAAGCAATGTGGCTCTGTATGGGCAAGGAGTCCTGCAGCTGCTGCTCTCAAGCTTAACAGAGGAATATAAGTGTGCGAAGGTGCAGTTAGAATTGCAGCTGTCAGGTAGTAGGGATGAGGTTGTATAAGGTTTCGTTCCTAGGATAGTAACAGGTAGGAAATGGGATGCGAGGCAGGCAGTAAAGGAAGCAAAAGCAAACTTGAGGCAGCTGGAAATGGTCGGGAAGGTACAGCAGGGACGGGAAGGTCTCGGGTACCGGATAGGAGACCCTATGTGGAGCAAGGCAGGCCCGATAGAGAGAAGGAGGTTGGTGCTAGGGCAGGTGCGTCGGCAGGAAGAAAGAAATAGGTGTGTCAGGGCGGTCTCACAGGGGAAGCAGGGACAGTGGGTAAATTGGGATGGGGTGGAGAGGAGGAGGCTGAGCTGGAGGGAACTGTGGAAGATGGATGCATATCAAATAAGGTTCCTACTAGGAGTGGTTTATGATGTGCTGCCATCACCTCAGAACCTGAAGCAGTGGGGGGGTGAAGACTCCGCTTGTACTCTGTGCTCGGAGGTTGGGATGCTGAAACATATTTTAGTAGGTTGGAAGATTAGTTTGGCACTGGGAAGGTTTACATGGAGGTATAACCAGGTGCTAAGGTGTCTGGCTGCAGCCATTGAAGATTGGAGGAGGCAGGTATGCTCAGGGCAGGAGGTTGAAGGTACAGTGGTACAGTTTGTTAGGGAAGGGGGGGGGGGGTGGATGCAGAGGTAGGAAGGAGTTAGGTGTAGTAAGGGGGGCTAGAGACTGGGAGATGCAGGTGGACCTGGGAGGAAGATTAGTGGTGCCCCAGGAAATAGTTAGTACAAGCTTGAGACCAGATATGGTGCTGTGGTCAGCAAGCCAATGAGTGGTGTACTTTATAGAACTCACGGTTCCGTGGGAAGGATCGGTGGACGACGCTCATGAGAGGAAGAAGCTTAGATATAGCGGCGGAAGTAGGGGGGCGGGGCTGGAACGCGAAGGTGAGGCCAATTGAAGTCGGTTGCCGTCGGTTTATAGCCCGATCCACTTTAAATTTGTTTCGCGAACTTGGTATTCGGGGGTGGAAGTTGCAACGGGCGGTGAAGGAATTGTCACAGGCTGCGGAGCAAGGAAGTCTCTGGGTTTGGAATAAGAGGACCAGCGTGGATGGTAGCGGGGCGGCGAAGCGATGAGCAGGTGGGTGCCGGCGAAGCATTAGCACGTAGGTGTCATGGCGGCTAGTGTATTGGTGTATAGTTGTTAGCGCATAGGTGTGATCGCAGTTAGCTGTTAGCAGGCGGTGTAGTTAGTGAGAAGTGTGATAAAGTAAAGTAGGTGGCGAGGGGCTTCTTCCTTTGAGTCGGCGGGTAGAAAGAGCGGTGAGGGTGAGGACGCTGAGGTAAAGGGTCGGTAATTGGAGAAGCGGCTGGGTAGTGCAGTGGTGCGCGCGGTAATGGAGGGGAACAGCTCCGGGACGCCTGAGCCGCGGTTGAGCCTTCTGGAGGTGTCGTGGGCCTAACTCGACGAAACGCCGACGAAGGAAGGTGCCCACTTGATAACCCCGATGAGATGACGCGCCATTGCTGCGCCACGCCATGGTTGGCATTATAGTTGGTTGACGCTAGTTTTAATAAGATAGCCGGTGTGTAGCGGATTGTAAGCGTGCGGAGGGGGCGGGGGTTAGGACGGGTTAGATGGGCGTTAGGATCCCCTTTATAAATCAAGCTCCTGGTATTTGGCACTGTGTGTGTTATATGAAAGGGTCAAGAGAATGGTCAATTTAGACCCAGGCTAGACCCTGGTGGTATGTAAAGGAGTAATAAAACTGAAATTCCCTTAACTGAGGCACCTACATCAGGAGTTACTCCACCATACTTAGGATGGGACAATGATTCCCTATAAGAACAACGTTTAATGTTACACTGACAAAGAACTGAAGTGGAAAACAGCTGAGAGGGGTGTATACCTTGCGAGCTGCTGTATAAATGATCCCTGTATCCTTTGTTTGAGGAGACTCTCTTTTCAAAGGGGCTTTCCCACACTGTTGTGTTCGATCGATCAATAAAGTGAAACTCTCTCTACACCCAAAGTGGTTATTTTTTCTTCCACAGTAGGTAGTGGGATCCCCTTTATAGTGCAAGTTCCTTTGTTAGTACTACGTGTTTGATATGAATCTGGATGGACAGACAGGCAGATGGAAGGACAGCTGGTTAAACTGGAGGGCAAGCAGGTGGGTGGGAGGGGGGATAGGTAGATAGATGATAGATAGATAGAGTTTTTAGTTTTTAAAACACTTTTCTCATATCAAAGTAGATAAGATATTACAAAAAACAGAAATGTTTGCATTTAATTAACATGTAGTAGATGAGAAAAAGAAATTAACACAACAATTTGAAATACAAAAATACACAAACCTCATACAAGCACCCACTGGAATCACAAAATAAATCAGTTTCCTTCCCCGATACCAGAAAAACCCCACCACCCCCGTACACCTCCCCAAACACCCAAACCCCCATAGTCCACCCTACACACTCTAAGTTAAACCAGACAGTATTAATACCCCACCTGTTTACAGCTTTCTACAAATGTCAAATATTCAGCTTTACTACACATTCATTTTTAGCTACCTTCCAACAATGGAGCACAGCACCTCCTCCACTCCCCACACTTTCTCAAATTGCGCAGTGTTACATATCATTTTATAATATGTACATATATTCCAGTTTTATCCTCACGGTAACGTAAACTTTGAAAACAGAAAGTGCATCGTCTGGTAGTGTACCAGCTTGCCTGTTATTACATCTCTTTAATATAGCTAGCTTTCCCTGTCCAAATAAATAATTTAACAGCTGAACTTTTGTTTTAGACTTTTTGTTATATTTCAAACCACAAATAAACTTCCGATGATTAAAAGTAACATTCATTTTTCCTACTATGTGTTCATGAAAACAAGAAAACAAATCCTTCAATCTTATACAATATAAAAACAAATGGTAAATTGTCACTTTCTCCCCACAAAAGGCACATTTGTCATCCATACCTCTTTGAATTTCAGTCAAAAATGTTTGTTGCGATGATCCCATGGAAAATCCACCACTGCCAATCACCCACTCCCTTATTGTTTGGAGATTTATAGATTTCTCTCCATGCTGGTCTGACCTCCCTTGCCACTTGAAATTTACCTTTCCAGGGCATTTCAAAAGTATTTTTTAAATTTGTAAAGTCTTAACACAAATGAGATGTAAGTCCTTCTTAGTTAATGATCTAAAAGACCCACTTTTCTCACTCTTAAACTTTAAATGGAAATCATACCCACACTATCCATGTCTGCTTTAAAAACCAGTTTGTTCTCTTGTAATAATTGCGAGAAAAGCACAATGCCACTTTTTTTCAAAACATTTACAAAACTAATCTTCACAGATCTGACGGGGACGGGGTAAGGAACCCAAGTGTGGACACAACACAAGGGGCTAGGGTTCACTAGGACAGAGAAGTTTATTATGTAACACCAGGAATCGCAGGGATAACACTCAGTAAGCATGGGTAGCTACAGTTGAGATCCCGTGCTAGCGCCGTCTGACCCCGTGCCTTTTATCTCTGCGCTAAGGGGTTGATCCAGTGCAACTGCTATGGGTAGGCGGGCCCTGCCTAGCCAGTTCCTGACAGTACCCCCTCATCTACGAGTGGCTCCGGATGCCTCCGTACCCGGAGGACAGCCACTGGGATGCGGAGCCAGATGATCCGGGTGTAACTTGTGAAAATCGGAGCTCAGGGACGGGTCCAGTATGTCATACGTGGGCAACCAGGACTGTTCCCCCAGTCTGGAACCCTGCTAGTCAACCAGGTAGAACAGATGACCCCTTCTGCGCCTGAAGTCCAGGAACGAACGCACCTTATATGCAGTGGAACCATCCACAACAATCGGGGTGGGGGGACCGCACCTGGTCGCGTTGTAGCCGGGAGGTGTGAAAGGGCTTCAGGAGGCAGCCGTGGAAGGTTGGGCAAATCCAATAGTGAGGAGGCAGTTGGAGACGGTATGATTCTGGTGATACCTGTCTGCTTTAAAAACCAGTTTGTTCTCTTGTAATCAGCTGACACGATCTCCTCTGGTAGTCCGAAGAGCCGAAACACATGGATGAAGACCAATTCGGCTTTTTCTAAGGTGGTGGGAAGACCTTTCAGAGGGATAAGGCAACAGGCCTTGGAGAACCGGTCGATCACCACTAGGATGGTGGCGTTACCTCCGGATGCCAGTAGCTCTGTGAGGAAGTCCAATGAGATATGGGACCATGGTCGATTGGGGATGGGTAGCGGGTCCAACCCCTGCCAGGAGTTGCCTGGGCACCTTGGACCGGGTATATATCTCACGTGGCCACAAACCGTGCAACGCCTTCCTTTAGTGTGGACCACCAGAACTGCTGTTGGAGCTGGTGAAGGGTCTTCCATACCCCTGGGTGCCCTGTGGATGGGGACTCGTACACCCAGTGTAGCAGGGTGGATTGCAGCGGGGCTGGGACATATTGTTTTCCAGCTGGTTTGTCTGGTGGCCCCGGGTTGGCTCATTGCACCTTCTGGAGGTCCTCATCACTGTAATTCTTTTATTATCTGGGGTTTTGGGCAGGTTAGCACTGCCTCGATCTTTCCTGGGTTCATCTTCATTCCCTGTGCACTTAGGATGAAGCTTAGGAAAGATACCTCTGACAGGTGAAATTGGCACTTCTCCCCCTTCATGTACAGACCATGGCCCAGCAGACATTCCAGTACCCACCGAACTTGCCCCACTTGTTCTTCCCGGGTACGGTAAAAGACGAGGATGTCGTCCAAGTAGACCAGCAGAAAGCGACTGACAAACTCCCCTAGGACATGGTTGACGAATGCTTGGAAAACGGAGGGAGTGTTAGTCAGGCCAAAAGGCATGACAAGGTACTCGTGGTGATCTGTAGCCATACTGAAAGCTGTCTTCCACTCGTCACCGGCGCAGATGCAGATTGGATTGTAGGCACTACACAGGTCTAACTTTGTAAAGATAGTCGCCCCATGGACCTGCTCTAGAGCCGCGGTGATTAGCGGGAGTGAATGCAGGAAGGGCAAAGTCACAGCACTGAGTACCCAGTAATCTTTGCAGGGCCACAGGCCACTATCCTTCTTTTCTACAAAAAAGGACCCTGCAGCTGCGGGCGATGTGGATGGATGGATAATGCCCGCCACTAAGGCCTCAGAGATGTATGTTTCCATGTATGTTTCCTTGTGTTCCGTGAGGGACAGAGGATAAATATGTCCCCGAAGGGGGAGGGGGCAGGCAGGAGTTAATGGCACATCTAATCAAAATCAAAATCAAAATCTAAGTACTTTGCTGTGGGTCTCGCATTTGCTTCCTCTGCTGTAACAGTAGAACTAAGCCAGAATTGGAAGTAGCGGATCTAATGCAGATATGCAAGGTGCTCACGCTTCAGCAACCAGTCCCAGTTCACTCAGAAGTTCAAAAACCTTTCAGCGTCTTGACTTGACCTATGCGCAGCTTATCACCTCGCTCATGGCCTGGCTTCGCCCTTCCAGGTTCAAGCTCTTCCCCTCAGCCAAGCTGCTGTTCCCATCACTCTCCATTTGGTCTCCCCCCTTTGCTACGCAGGGGAGAAGGGCAAGTGCACTTCTTTCTTGCTCCAGTATGAGAATAACTTTTCTGCTGCCCCGGCAGATTTTAGCACAGATTTGAATATGGTGTCATTCCTTTTTTCTCTCATCACGGACTGAGCACTGGCCTGGATGACTCCCTTCCTCCAACAGCAGGTGCCAGTGATTCAAACCTGGTTAGACTTAACCACTGAGATGTGCTGCGTCTACGACCAGCTGATATCTGACTGAGAGGCGGCTTCCCAGCTTGTTCAGCTCAAGCAAGGGTGACAGCCTGTGACTGAATATGCCCTGGCGTTCAGGACCTTGGCGTCAGCTTCTGGCTGGAACGAGGCAGCTCTGCTTACCACCTTCCTCCACGGCTTGTCAGATGAGGTGAAGGACGAGCATGCCGCCCGAGACCTCACCTCCAACCTGGAGCAAGTCATCTCCCAGGCCATCAGAATTGACAACCGCCTCTGGGAGAGACAATGGGACCACTTGGCCTGCCTGATTCACCCCACCTCCTTGACTCAGTGGTCCTCAAGTCCACCTGAAGGGGAGCCCCCCAAATCTACAGTTGAACCCATGCAGCTAGGACGCACTCAACTGTCCCTGCAGGAGAAACAGAGAAGGATAACCTTGGGACTTTGCCTCTACTGTGCATCTTCCGCTCACTCACTGGAGACTTCCCCAGACCTGCAGGGAAACAGGAAGACCCCTCAGTCGTCCAGGGTGCACTGAGGGGCCAGACCTCTACTCCTCCACAGGTCATGCAGCTTCAGCTCTCGGTCACTCTCAACATCGAGAGCCGACTGGTCTGTCTCCCTGCCTTAGTCGACTCCGGGGTAGCAGACTGTTTTATGAACTAGTTTGACATATCCACCTGCCGCTACTACCCTGTTCAACACCGGTAAGGGTACAAGCCCTGGACAGCCAGCCTTTGGGGTCTGGTCAAGTTGCTCGGCACACCCCCGAACTGCACATGAAACACACCCCCACACACAGAGACTCTCGCCTTCATTCTGATCTTGTCACCGTCCACGCCCTTCATCCTTGGGTTTTTGTGGCTGCGCCAGCATGACCCAATTATCAGCTGGTCCACCGCCTCAATCCTGGGCTGGTCACCCTGCTGCTGCAGGGATTACACACAACCAACCCCGCAGCCTACCCCCAGAGATCCTGCTTCAGACTAAACTCTTGCCTTGGATCGCCTCCACTGGGAATGCCTCAACCTCAGGGAAGTAGGCGGCAAGGGGCGTGCCTCAGAACTTCCTCTGCACTGCAGCTATGACTGTGCCATCGAGCTCCTCTTAGGTATGACCTCTCCCAGTGGGGCCGCCTCTTTGCCCTCACCCCTCAGGAGCAGAAGACCATGGATGCCTACATCCAAGAGGCACTGTGCATGGGGTTCATCCACCCATCATCCTCCCCAGTAGGCACTGGGTTCTTCTTTGTCAAAAAGAAAGATGGTTCCCTTTGCCCTTGCACTGACTATTGGGCCCTGCACAGGATAACGATCGGTATGGCAAGGTTCATCCTTGTGCCTACTTCTCCCGCCACTGCTCCCCAGTTGAACGTAATTTTGATGTTGGGGACTGACAGCTCCTCGCTGTCAAGTGGGCATTGGAAGAGTGGAGGCAGTGGCTGGAGGAGGCCAACCAGCCGTTTCTCGTATGGACAGACCGTAAAAATCTGACCTACCACTAAACAACTCAATGCCAGACAGGCTTGTTGGTCTCTCTCTTCTTCTCGCACTTTGATTTCACACTAGCTTATCAGCAAGGGACCAAGAATGTCAAGCCAAATGCTCTCTCACAATAACATGACAATCCTGCCATATCCATCTCACCACAAAATCATCATCCTGCCATCACGTATAACAGCTCCAGGACCCCCCATAGTCTACCGTAGACACTCTAAGTTAAACCAGACGATATTATTAAATCTTTCAATATTACCCCAACTCTTCCAGTTTTCTACAAATATAGGATGTTCGGCTTTACTAAAGATTGATTTTTAGCTGCCCTCTAACAATGGAGCACAGCATCTCCCCTACTCCCCACACTTTTTCAAGTTGTTCAACATTATTCATACTTCTATAATATCTATATTCCAATTTTATTCTTGCAGTAACATAAACTTTGAAAACAAAAAGCACATAGCCCGGTAGTTTACCAGCTTGTTTGTTATTCCAGCTGTTTAGTATTGCTAGCTTTTCTTGTCCAAATAGATAATGTAACAGCTAATCCTTTGATTTTACTTTTTGTTGTATTTTAAACTACAAATAAATTCCTGATCATTAAAAATAACATCAATTTTTCCAGATAATTCACAGAAACAAGAAAACAAATTTTTCAATCTTATACAATATAAAAACACATGGTAAATTGTCTCCTGCTGCCCAGAAAAACACATTTGATACATAAATAGATAAATAAAATGGGGTACAAATGAACTGCACACAGTAATTTTTTTATCAGGAAAGTAAGAACATAATTTGTAAAAATAGCAAAATATTCCAGAACTACACAACACTAAACAAGCATTCTTACACATTGTCACAGGGGCTCATAGCCCCGAGGGGTTTTGGAGGAAGCAATCGCGGGACACAAGCAGCTGAACGGAAAGACCGGGAGTGCTTTACTGAAACGAAAGATAGTGGACAGTACAATGAACAGTAACCAATACAGAAGAGTTAACAGAGTAACAGTAACAGTAGAATAAACAGTAACAGTAGACTGAGCCACCGGTAAAGGCCCGGGAGGGCTCTTTTAAAGTGTCCACAATAAAGTGCTCCACCTGCAGGCGCTCAGTCCCGGAGGCGGGGCAGCAAGACCATGCACGTGGCCGTCTTGCAGCACCCGCGGGCGTGACAAACATTAAGAACAAATATTGTTAGAATCCTAGAAATCTTGCTTAAAAAAACATGATAAAACAGTTGCATCCTTTAGTTTTTCCAGTAGTCACCACAGTACGGCTGCTTGGGTTCACGTATGGTCCTGTCTGACAGTGTAAACAGCTTCACTGTAGCTCTCACTATCTTCAGCCATGCATATGGAGAAGCTGCATTCACTACACAGAATGCCTGGAAGGGGAAGGGAAACTTAAGGTTAAATTTACTTAAGCTGACATTAAATAGCAGTAACAGCTGTAGGTGCACTGCTTACCGAAGCGACTCTTCCTCCTCCTCTTCACCTGTCAGTTAAGCAGATAAGTTATTTGATTTAGATTTCTCTTCTGTTCATTCTGTTCATTCACTTTGCGTTGTTAATTGATAAAAATAAACTATTAACACCTGCTATTTGCGAAAGAATTCTTAGTTTACAGCATTTTTTCACACCCGCCTAAAAATTTTGCACAGTAATGTGTGTGTGTGTGTATATATATATATATATACAGTATCTATGTATATTTTGTGCATATTGTGATAAGTATAGCATAATCCAGAGATATTATACTATCTAACCATTACCTGAGTAGAATAGCAGAACAGCACAAAGGAGGAAAATCGTTCTCACACCCATTTTAGTTGTATTTTGTTAGAAGTCTGTGGGGAACGAATCTGCAAAAACCTGCAAGACTGACACATGATCGAACATCAAAAATGTTCTTGTCTCACCATCACTTTTTTCCTTTTTTAAATATTGCTTTACCACAAAATCGTTTGTCTTAGAGTTCAGATGTATGTTCCAGTGATGCCGTTGAAGCCTAAACTTTGCCGGAGACCTGAATTGTGTGGTCCATGAAGTCATAATACCATCCAAAGCTTCTTTATATGTTTTTAAATTTATGAATACATTTGTTTTATTTCTTAGGGTAGCAAGAGTTTGTTCAGAGCTTGAGGACGGCAGCTTTAGTTTACTGATGGTGAGCAATTGTATTGGACACTGAGAACGAAGATTATTTCCTTGAATGGCCGCATGGCAGAAGGTGGGAAGTGGAGGTTGGAGGTGGAGATGGGAAGTTTTCTAAAAAAATCCTGTACACCCTATTGTGATAATAAGTTGGGCTTTTATATTTGACTGTAAATAGGAAATCTCACATCTGCACTTTGGCAGTCAAATTCAGACCTGGACAGCTCCTGGTTACCACACCCATCCTGAGGAGCCCAGCACCAGCCTTATGTGTGTGGAGTTCAGGTTTGCAACAACTCCATAGCTCAGTCTACCAGACAGTTTTTGATCCCCCGAAGATCAAAATATCCCTGGATTTAGAGGAACCGAAACATCCGTGACCAAATGAGGTGGAGGCAAAACCAAACCCCTGGTACAAAGTGGTGAGAATCAAGTTCGATCATTTAACCACATGGTGGACTCAAAAACTGACAGAGAAGATAATTTAGTAGATTCTGAGATGCTGGTTTTACTTCTGCAGTCTGTAGTTTTGGGTAGTAGCTACTGTGTTGTTTAAGTTTAAGTTTATTATATATTTTGACCAAGAGGATCTTTTCTTTAAAGTTTCATGGCCCCAGCTGACAGAATGTTACTTAGTCACTTTAGTTAGGGACTTGGTTGGTGATACTTAAAATTTTATAGGAATAAAGCAATAAAAACGCCAAGTTCTCCATCAGGAAGATTCCTCCTTGCTTGACACAGGTTGACTGCCACCAGGGAGTGCAATAGTGCAACACCCAGTGGACACAGGCAAGCACGAAAGCGAGAGCCAAGTACACATGCTGGCAAACAGCAGAACACGCAGCGCTGTGTCACACCTGTGATGTGGCATTATTTCCGGCAGGTTCTGCGCATCTGGTACCACGAGGCACTGAAAAATCAAACGGTGACCTGTGGCTGCAGTATTCAGATGCCGCATGAAGACTGAGAAACTGCGCTGCCTTCTTTTGGAAATGCTCTGTTATTTATAGAAAGCCATTGTGCTGCATGTGTGTATTCTCATGAGTATTTGGCGCTGGAGAGAGATTTAAAGCAAAGGGCAACAGAAAAGTTTGTATGGGCATTTAGGTTTTTATTTGATCCATCATTCATTGAGGTTTTGTAAAAAGCAGATATTTGTTTTCATTTGGACATCTTGGTGATGGCACCCCTGTGTGCGGACCGTCTTTTAAAAGTTTGTACGTTTTATTTGGTTCTTTTGTTTACTGCATTGAAGGAGTTGAGGATTTTGGTGTTTCGCACAGAATAAATGAAAATGTAATGAGAGGGCTTTTGCACACAGGGCTGCCCACAGCCAACTGCCCTCCTGGTCCGGTTTTGACCACATGACCGGTGTCTGTGTGCTGTGGGGGTCCGGCTCGTCCCTTCTAATGTTGAATGAGGCCCTGGACTACGTCCTGTGTTAGATGTTGTGTGAAAAATGATCATTTCTGGGATAATGTGAGAATGTGACTTTTTTGTGAGGTTATGAAGAGAAGGAGCACTTCTGGGTCTTGCAAACATGCCACATTATTTAATAAAAATGTTTAATTTAAAAAAAAAAAATATATAATAATAAATCAGGCCTCATAATTTTTTTTTTGTTTAGGCTGAACTGAAAACTGAATTCTCCAGTAGAGTTGGGCCCTGGCCAGGGTGTACTCATCCTAGCATGGAGCGCTCAGGTTCTCAGGTGGAACCAGGACCACAAGATCCTTTATTTGAGGAAGTGGTTATCAAAAGAAAGACATTAAATAAACAAAATTGTGTGTGGGTCAGCCATGGATGTAAAGAACAGAGCTGGTGGGTTCAAACCACATCTCATGCTGTAAAACCTTTGAGAAAGGTGTTTGCTCTGAAGCTCTCCAGGAAAAGTAAACCAGCTGTATAAATGGGTGAATCACTGCAACTTGCATAACAGTTTAAGCTGCTGGGAAGAAAAAAGTCTACCAACAAATGCTTTTGGTTTCAGTTTATTTTTCGAAAGTGCGCACATTTATATGAATCCCAGGACCATTACATCAAAATCAAGCAGTTTTTGTTGATGTGTTAAACATTTTTTTCAGCATCACCTTTATTTGGCTTAGCAGAGACCTCAGCTTCTCCGTGCAACTCGGACTTCACTGTAAACCACGCTGTTGTCAGTGGTCCCTGGTGAGGTTCTAGGTTCTTCCGATTTCGCAGCTAGAAAAGAAACAGCACAAACCAAAGTGAGGCAGCAGTCAAAAACAAGAATTTAAAGTAACAGAAAAAGAGAAAAAATGTACCCTTGTCACAGTTCAGTTGCACATTTTGGAGACCACTTTTTTAGTGCCATAGATTTATTATTGGTAGATCTGCCCTTGTGACCCCAGAACAGTCAGAATTTTTGAG
>JADBHE010000185.1:0-21219 GCA_018136845.1 Heterotis niloticus
GAGTAAGATGAAATAAAACTAATTCTTGTGATTCTTAAAATTCTACCCATTAATAAAACTGGAAGTAAAATATTGGAAGAGTCACTTCTAAGGCACACAAACTATGAAAATTAGTGTCAGTCATGCAAAGGTTTGTGGTACTAAATAGGTTTAATATACGCAGCAGGATGAGAAACTGGAGAGCTGTTTTTAAAGACAGCACATTTAAAGCTTCTAAAAGTTCTACAAATTCTATGGCAAAACACTTTTGAGTGTGTATCTTTCTGAACATGTGTAAGAAACCTCCATGTGTGACAGGAATCATGTTTTCTTCCAATTTTACTCAGATTTTACCCTACAAATGAAAGCTCATTTTTTCTCAACTTGGGAGGTGTTGTACATAAAATTATTGCTGCTACATAAAGTGTCAAAATTCAAAGTGGAATATCTGCAAAAATATAATGAAAAACAATAATATATGCAGAGTAGAAACTTTAAAAGCAGTGAAGGCTGTCTCAGCTTTTTTTTGGCTGCATTAGCAAATAAACTGTGGAAGACAGCATTGACAACAGTAGTTTATATTTCAGAAAAACACTTAATTCTTCCCCATTGAAAAAGACACAAAAGTAACAGAAGGCACAAAAGGCAACAGAAAGCAAAATATTACTCATAATTCAATTTTACAAAGCAAGAACAACTCACTTCAGCACTATAACTTCCACACAATGCACTTGATTTCAATAGCACATCCACGCCATCCTTAAACCATCTTTGCATACATTAACATTTATTTATTTCCATTCCGCTGTTCACCAAAGCAGCTGCAGTTGCAGGAAAAGCATCCAAAAAGTCAAAAAGTGCCCTAGTAGGAATGCCTGAAAATAAAAGTGTATACTGTATTTATTTTTAGCTTACGTGTGGTAATTTTTTTACATTTTGATTTCTTTCTTAGACTTTGGTTATTGCCAAAGCACTTATGTCAAGAATGAAAATAAGGATTATAAATCTCTTCTTTTATTCATTTGTTGCCAAAACTGTAACTTGCACCACTCCCAGCTCACAAAGCCTTCTGCATCACCGCCCTGAGGGCCTGACACACAAAAACCCCCTTGGGCTGCACTCGCACACCATAAAGCAGTGTGGAATACAGACTGGAGACACAAACAAAATGCAAAGTCATGGACTTTGTGGCTGCAGTTTCATTGTGCGCTATCATGTGAAAATGCCTGTATCCGCAGCACGGAGGTTGTTGTGTGTGGACTGTTTGTAGGTTTGTTTCTCTACTTTGTTTTCCTCGCTCCTGTTTCGATTTTTCCCGTTTACTTCTACTTCCCAAAATCTCCCGTTTCAGTCTGTTTGGAAATCCAGTGTCATTTCTTTGTTCATCCCATCCAATTAAAATTCTGCTCTTCAAGCCGTCCTATAAAAGATGCCATGAGAAGCAGACACAAAGCCTTGTAGCTTGTTCCTTGTTTTGCCCACTACTGTCTACTTTCAATTATGCTTGGATTGTTTTAACCCCTTTGCCTGTTTATTGACCTTATGACTTGTCTAGCCCTTGAATAAGTGTTTAGTGAATGTCTGTATGTTGGTTAGGGTACTCTTGACCAGGTGTAGGGAGTGGCTGCCATTTATTTTACTGTTTGTGTGTGCTTTGTGTTATGCAGTTAGGGAAGTGGTTTTGTATCTTTCTGTTCTATTTATTTTGCGTAGGTAAGATGGATTTGCTGTCACTTAGTCTGTTCTGTTTATTATTTTGGCCTGAGTGACTTCTGAAGCTCCACTACATACACAGGGTCTGACACAAAAAAAACAAGACTGTGCCTGTAACTCTTTTTATTTAACAAATTAAGAAAATCAACTACGATCACCTTCAAAATAATTCCCTTCCGGGTTGACACACAGCTGCATACGATGGTGCCAACGTTCAAAGCAATTCCACAGATCATTTTCTGAAAAGCTATTGAGGATCTCCGTCGTTTTTGCTTTCACATCTTCTACTGACAAAAAATGGGTTCCTTTGAACACCGACTTGATCTTTGGGTTGAAATCGCAGGGAGCCAGGTCTAGCGAATAGGGTGCGTGCTCAAGCACAGTGATGTTATCACTAGCTTAAACCTGCTTTACAAACAGTTTCACAAGAAACTGGATGTTAATTCACTATTCACTCTTGCACACTCTTGTGTCAGACCTCGTATATGTATAAATACAAATTCTCACTCGTATAATACATATCACTGCCTTTCTCCTGTCCCATCCCTCCACTCAATTCCATTCCATTCCCCACATCACACCCATTCTGCTGCATCCTGACCCTAGACCGGGTTGTAACACTGGATCAACTAGGAAACAATGTGAAAGATACAAATTTAATGTTTTGCATATTGCATAATTTATACACAGCAAATTGCACTCCAGATAAATCTCACATAGATTCCTTGACTGGAACAAGCAAACAGAAAGGAAGACCAACATATTTTGGTGAAACAGATGCCTCCTTCAGCAAAACACTTTACAATTATTTATACTATATAATACATAAACCTCTCAAAAGAATATTAGCTATGCCAGAAAGAAGAACTATGGTAGAAAGTGAATGAAGAATGTATTACATTTTTATTACTTTAAAAAACAACTGGCAAACTTCTTATGCTGCATACTGGGTAAAGCACATAACTGTTAAATAATCCTGCAAGGGAAATTCATGTAACATAAATCCACAGGTGCACTATAGTTCATGATATTTTGACAAAAACCTGCTCAGTAAATCCTCAACTGCGTGCACACACACACACACACACACACACACACACACACACACACACACACACACACACATATGCACAGAGTACATACAGTACTGAACATACAGTATGTGGTACATATAAGTGATACTTATTTCTGCAACAGAGGCTCTGTGTAAATAACAAAAGCGCTGACCAACAAAGTAGTGAAATCACTGCATCTTCTGCTATACTGTGGCCAGAAGGTTAACCCTACATTCAGATGGCTACGCTATTCTCAATGCATTCAGGGTAAAGGTAGGGATATGGCAGTTCCAGGAAGCTGTTCCTCTTTGCGATGTCAATGGAAATGGATTTCAGCTCCTTCTGAAGTGCCTCCAAAAGTCTCTTGGGGGAACCACTACTAAAGTATTCTTCACGGTACTGACACAAAGAGATCTGCAAGCAGAAGAGTGGAGTCAGGAATGCATCTTGGGTGAGTTTTGTAGTAAAACTGCCATGAAAATGCATCTTCATCCTGACGCTGAAGTCTACATAAAGCCTGGCTTTACACAACCACTGTTGTGGCCAAAGTACAATTCATGTGGTTAGGGGAGATCAGAAGATGAAACACAACAAAAAGATCTGAAAGATTTCTGGTACAATAAATGACAAATTATGGGAGTTCTGCAGATTTTCTTGCTTTCTTGCCACATGATAGTAATGGTTTCAGGGATATGAGGCTGACAAAATAACCTGAAACTTACAAAGTTTGTGCTAGGTTGGGACAGCAGAGAGAGTGTGATGAGGACACTGCAGGTGGCATTTACATCCGGTAAAATGGACAGGAGATCCTGCATAGACACCAGTCCCTTGGCCTGGGGAGGTGGACGGCACATTGTTGCCGGGCAGTTGGGCATCCACAGGTTGAAATCCAGCTTGTTAGTGTGTTGAGGAAAAAAAGAGTATGAAATTTGTCTTATCTACCTTGGGTAAAACTTGTTTTTTTGCTTCTATGAATCCAAAAATCACTTCCTAAAATGACCCGACTTGCTCTGGTCTACTACAGACAAATGGCTGCTTAAAACTCGGTTTGGTTTTTTATAGCTCTATTCAAACCAGGGTGGCGTAAAAAATGCTTCAGGCTAAAATTAAACAATGCTAAAGCTAAGATGCAAAATAACTAAATGGTATGTTTTTCACACCTGTGAGAAGTTGACTGCAGCATGGAGAGCTGTACAGGAAAAAATCACCATGGTGACAAATTTGCTGAGTTCCGTTTTAGTCTTGAAGGACTGTGGAAACCCTGAGAATACAACAAATTATCAAGTTACGGCTGTTTGTTCCCATTGTTGGGCTCAACAAAGCTTCTCAATGAACTTTACAGAACAATAGAACAATCAAATTACAGTAAATATCAGCATTTAAACACCAAAACAATGAAAGATCAGAACAGAACCCATCTGTTTTTAATGATTTATCCAGTGTGGAGTCATGGTGGTTCTGAACTTGAAGGCACAGCCAGAACAAGATGAACCCATCATTCATTCCCTCACACACATACACACAGTATGGACAATTTAAACCCATCAGTTCACATGAAACTCTTTCTTTTAATGCCTTTCAATCTGTCTTTTTAAGCTACATGCACTTATTTAACTTTTTAAACAGCTTGGTAATTTTTAGTGGAGTAATTTAGGGTGAGTACTCAAAAGTACTACAGCAAGAGATGGGTGGAGGTAGAATGTATAACAGCAGCAAATCTCAGACCTGTGTGAGTGAGGCCCAGGAAGCCCTGTGAGAAGATATCCTGGATCCAGTTTTGGAGCTCTACATCCTGATGAACTTTGGAATCACTGGTATAGTAAAGTTCCACCAAGTCTGACACAAACCTGCATAGGAAATGTAGAAACAACACTGCAGAGACTAGCGGTGCACTGTGAATGTTATTTTCTACAAAATATAAAAGTACACATTAGACAAAACAATCCACCACCTTCTATTGTTCTTTAAGTGTGGAGCTACCGTTGCCTCCATTTGCACCATGGCCACACCTATTCCTGTTACCACCACCAATTGCTGAATCATCAAAGTTTTACAGAAGATATGCTGAAGTTTTGACATTTCAGTCAAACAAACCGAAATTTCTTCAAAATCATACGAGTCAGTGTTTACTAAATCTCAGAAACATATCATCATTTATTAAAAGTGTCCATTTCTGAGTTCTACTAATATACTGTATGCCCAAAAGTATGTGGACCCCACCCCGTCTAATAACTGAAATGAGTGGTTTCAGCTGCACCCACACAGCACACAAACACATTCTAGACAACTGTGTGCTTCTAGCTTCGTGACCACAGTTTGGGGAAGAAGCTCCTCTCCTGCTCCAGTATGACTGTGCCCAGCCCCCAAGCACAAAGTGAGCTCCATAACCACATGGTTTGCCCAGGTTGGTATGGAAGAACTTGAATGGCCTCACAGAGCCTTGACCTCCACTCCAGTGAAAACCTTTGTGTTAAACTGGAACACTGACTGCAAGCCAGGCCTTCTCCCACAACCTCAAGGAATGAGCACAGATTTCCATAGTCTTGTTCCACAATCTGGTGGGAAGCCTTCCCAGAAGAGCGGGGGCTGTTCTAGCAGCAAAGGGAGGGGGGCAACTCCATGTGAATGCCCATGGGTTTGGGATGAGATGTTCAACAAGCCCCCATGGGTGTGATGCTCAAGAGACCACATATCTCTGCCTATATCCTGTGGCTAAAATAGCTGTATCTGAAGAAGAAATATATTTTCCCATTCTGTAGTTTTTATTGTTTAAATCCTCATTATTCAGGACAACATAAGTCACCCATTAATGCTGCAATTCTTAACCAACTTCTGTTTAGTGAAACACACTGCTCTCAACAACACAGCTGCACTTAGATCTGAATAACTGTAGCTGGTAGAAACAAATTTTAGGAAAGAACTTTAAATCACAGCCCTGGCCACTCATCGTCAAAAGTAATGCAAATACACCTATAAATCATCACTAATGGATGCTGTTTTTGTGCAAACCCAGTGCCACATCACCTTTACCTCTTTTGTTCACCAGGTACCAACTGGGGGAGCTAAACAACCTGGCCTGACAGACTCTAAGGAGAACAAAGTGTCCACCAGTCTAATCCTTGAAGAAAATCTACTGAAATTCAAGCTCAGTGAATGAACTGCTGTACCCGATGCTCCAGCACATCACCTGACACTTTTCCATTGCTACCATTTGGGTTCTGGACCATAAGCTCACTCCTCCTTCAGTCTGTCTATAAAACCAGCTCATGGGTCACATCTTACAGGACAAGCAAACAAAAGGAAATAACCAGCACTAAACAGCTCTTCTGGTTCCACCCCTAACAGATTTTGTTCGTCTGGGTTTTGTCACCTGTAAACTGCAGGACAGAGTAATGGGGAGTGTGGAAGAGAGGGGAAGAAGAGAGTGCAGGCAAGGTGGAGTGGGTGGAGAAGAGTGTCAGGAGTGATTTGTGACAGAAGGGTACCAGCAAGAGTGAAAGGGAAGGTCTACAAGATGGTAGTGAGACCAGCTATGCTTTATGGGTTGGAGATGGTGGCACTGACCAAAAGACAGGAGGCAGAGCTAGAGGTGGCAGAGTTAAAAATGTTAAGATTTGCATTGGGTGTGATGAGGATGGACAGGATTAGAAATGAGTATATTAGAGGGTCAGCCCAGGTTAGACGGTTTGGAGACAAAGTCAGAGAGGCGAGATTGCATTGGTTTGGACATGTGCATAGGAAAGATTCGGGATATATCGGGAGAAGGATGCTAGGGATGAAGCTGCCAGGCAAGAGGAAAAGAGGAAGGCCTAAGAGGAGATTTATGGATGTGGTGAAAGAAGACATGCAGGTGGTTGGTGTGACAGAGAAAGATCCAGAGGACAGGAAGAAATGGAAGCAGTTGATCTGCTGTTGCGACCCCTAACGGGAGCAGCCGAAAGATAAAAGAGAAGAAACCGCACCACTATAGATTTTTCCATGGAAAAAAGTCAACAGAAGGGTAACTTCACCACTCTCGATGAATCGGCACACATCCTCCTAATCTGTCTGGTATCTTGGCCCCAAGCTACCTGTGCAGAGCAGTCCAAACTTTCAGTGCATCCTGTGCATAGTAGCTGCTTGGCAGTCTCGCTACCCCTCTGTCCTTGAGGTCATCTGGGACACAGAGTGATCGGTAGTGCAGCCGTTCTGTGGCTCGCTGCAGCAACACTTTTATCCCCTCCAGGCCACACCCAACGGACTGCCAAACAAACACACAGATGCACAAAACGGTGACAATAAAGATGAGAGAAAGGGCACAAGTTAGCTAGAGGAAGCACTCTGTACCCCTTAAAGAGGTTTTCTTTGAGGAGGGTTTATAGAGTCATGGAAAAAACCAGAAGGTTTGAACAAGACATACTGGCAGTAAGCTTCTCTTGGTTGTTGTGGGTAAAGAGCACAAAGAAAATTATGGGTGCGCATCATGGACTAATGCACGGTTGCAAAAAAATACACAAAAGTGACTACAGTTGCCCACATTGACAGATACACAGACACACAGAGAAAGTTACCTTGTCAAAGACGCCGCCTGGAGCCAGAAGGGATGTTCTGGCCTGGATGTTGATCTGCAGTGTTGTCTGGATATGCGGCATCAGCACCTAACACATCACCAATTAAAAGCCAAGATCTAAACTGCAAAAAGTTTGAAGTTCTACTTATGGCCTTTAGTTGACAGTAACAACACTCATACAGGGCAAAAGGAGCTTTCGGTGTGCAAACCTGAACATCAGGCCTCTCTGCTATGGACTTGCAACAAAAAAGCAAAGATTCAACTCCAACAAAAGATGCAGTTTTGGTTCGTGACTAAGATATTTGAAAAGTTACAGTTACATAGTTTGCGCCTTTTTTAAAGAAAACTGTCTGCTGCACAACTACTCGGCTGGGGCAGTGCTTGGTAAAATGATATTTTTAAACAAACAACAGCAACACATGGAACAGCGCCTACCTGGAAGAGAGGATGTATTTCTGGCAACTGCCTGAGGGTTGCGACACAGCAAACCTCGCCCAGCAGGTGGGTCCGCAGAAAGTGCGAAATAAGCTGATGGCACTGGAAATCAGCACTGCGAACCCAGATCTTTGCCATTAACCAGTCAGACTCAGAATCGGAGGGTAGAAACACTGGATTCTGAGGTCCAGGAGTCTGCTGAAGCTGGAAACAGTTATGAGATACAAAACCTGCACTTCTTATTAATCTTATTCAGCCAGAAAGTTGTGCATTATTCCAGGTACCTGAATGGCAATTGGCTTCAGCTTGCCCTGGTGGTCATAGTGGAGTAGACAAAGAGGGGCAGCCAGGTACTGTTGGTGGCCATTGATGACATTGGCTGGAACTCCATCCAGCACCTCATAATCGAGCAGGAAAATGGATCCCTTCTGTGGCATACAAGTTTGCACGTGAACACAAATGCAAAATAAAATGTGGCTAAGAAATTGCAAAGTGCACACTTTTCAGGTGCAGAATTACGGGGAAAGTTAAATCCAGGAGTTGTCTTAGGGACACAGAGACGTGAGCATCATAGCAAACAATCTCAGTGACCCACACAAAGATACAAACTCACAAACCTCCATCTCCTGTTCAAGCGAGGATCCCTCAGAGAGGAAAGGGCGGACCATGTCAGCGGTGACAGCCATGTTGGGAGGGACATGATGAACCTGACGCAACATGAGAGGGTTGCAGCCATTGAGGCACTGGTAACCAAAGAAGGAGTCTTCCTTCCAGTGAGCGTGGACATACTCTGAAAACAAGAATGAGTGGGACAGACAGATGAGCAGTGAAGGGACAGAGGAAGAGAGTGCAAGCAGGCTGCTAAAAAAGGATCAGAAATGGGATAGTTTAGCTAAGAAAGGATCTTCATAACTTCTGAGGAGGTTGGCTTTGAGAAGGGTTAAGAAAACATGGAGTAAGGCAGAGCTCAACAAGACATACTGGCAATAGTGTTTTCTTGGCTGTTGTAGGCAAAAAGCATCTCCAGATCTTCTAGACTTGACCAAGACATGGCATGATCTCCAAAGCCCTTCAGATACTGCAGGTTGACACCAGGACTGAAGGGATGCAGGGATGGCAAATGCAGGTTTTAGGATGTTGATGAAATGCACATGTACATAACATTGGTCAAAACTTCATGGTAGAAAACATTTAACTCTTTTTGAACTCAACCCTGTTGTGCAAGGCAAAAATAATGTGTCATACCATGCACAGCATGGATATAAACATCTTCATACTGAACAGGCAGGATTTTAATACATCATATGTGAGGACAGCTGTACCTGTTTTTCCAGTTCAGTCATACGGTAATTTACACCGATACTGTGCCAAAATTTATTTCATGGATATCAGCTCTAAATGAGTGCAAACATGAGTACAATAAATGCAGATTGGAGTGCCTGTCCATCAGTAATCATACAATTTTCATCCTCTTTATTTGTGACCCGCACACCTGCAACGCGTGTAACTCAGGTTGGGGCCCAGGTGCTTCAGGCTGTTCATATCCACACAGAGAGGGACACCCTTTGCGAATGTGCACCACCTATGGAAATCAAATATATTTCTTGATTTTGTATGCAGCTGGCATATCAGGACCCAAACAAATATATGCAAGCTACAGTATATGGCAAAAAGTGTGTAGACACCTGAGCATCACACCCATATGAAATTGTTGAACATCCAAACCCATGGGCATTCATATGGTGTCCCCCCACCACCACTTTGGTGCTTGAATAGCCCCCACTGTTCTGGAAAAGCTTTCACCACATTTTGGAGGGCGGCTGTGGGAATTTGTGCTCTTCAGTGAGGTTGTGGGAGGAGACCTTGCTTGCAGTCAGTGTTCCAGTTTAAAACAAAGGTTTTCAGTGGTTGGAGGTCAAGACTCTATGCAGCCACTCAAGTTCTTCCACCCTAACCTGTACAAACCATGCGTTGCTTTGTGCATGGAGGGGCACAGTCATGCTAGAGCAGGAACGGAGCTTCCCCAAACTGTGGCCACAAAGCTGGAAGCAGACAATTGTTTAGAATGTGTTTGTATGCTGCATGGGTGCAGCTGAAACAGCGCAACTCAGTTATTAGAAGGGGAAGTCCACAGATTTTTGGTCATACGGTGCATGAGTACATAAAAAAAAAAAATGAACCCAAATACTTGAAGCATTTGAAACACTAAAACAACAAACAATGAGAGGATTGTGGCATCTTTTCCATGTACTATGGAAAATGTTGAGAGACTAAGTAGTAAACGTGGTTAACAGAATTAAATTAGATTTAAAACGTGTTCAAAGGAAATGTATAAAGCGATGTCTCTACATGCACCATGTATGGCAAATAAACAGAACAAATTAAAGTTAATTTATTCAGAAGTACAAAACTATGTCTGCTGGGGGACTTCAAATTAAATCAGTAACAAATGTCTCTTACTATTTACCTCAAGCTAAGTATATGGGCATTAACATTTTACAAGACTATCTCCTTGTCTTACAAGCATCCAATATATAAAATTTATAAGACCAAACTATTTTCAGGCAATTTTTTAATTTTTAACTGTATTTTATTCACGTATAAAAATATATGTTGTAAAATCTGTGTGTTGTGCAGTGAAAGCATTTCTATCCCTGGAAGTAAAATTAACATATAATAATAATAATAATAATAATAATAATAATAATAATAATAATAATAATAATAATAATAATAATCCAGCCACAAGGGGATGCACAAACTAGTGTATTTCTTTGTGCCGGTCCCAAGCCCGGATAAATGGAGAGGGTTGAGTCAGGAAGGGCATCCGGCGTAAAAATTTGCCAAACCAAATATGCAGACAAAAATACAAATTTCCATACTGGATCGGTCGAGCCCCGGGTTAACAACAACCGCCACCAGTACTGCTAGCCGACAGGGTGTTGGCGGAAATTGGGCTACTGTTGGCCAAAGAAAGACAAGAGGCCGAAGGAAAAGAGGAGGAAGGCATGTCCAAAGGAAGGAGGAGAGGGGGAAGGTTAAGAGCGTGGACGTGAGGGTAGGAACTTTGAATGTTGGTAGTATGACTGGTAAAGGGAGAGAGCTTGCTCATATGATGGAGAGAAGAAAGGTTGATATATTGTGTGTGCAAGAGACCAAATGGAAGGGGAGTAAGGCTAGGTGCATCGGAGGGGGGTTTAAACTGTTTTACCATGGTGTGGATGGTATGTCCTGCCTTTTGTGCAACGGGGTAGGGGTTATCCTGAAGGAACAGTATGTAAAGAGTGTTTTGGAGGTGAAGAGAGTGTCTGACAGAGTGATGGTTATGAAACTGGAAATTGATGGTGTGATGATGAATGTTATTAGTGCATATGCCCCGCAAGTTGGGTGTGAGATGGATGAGAAAGAAGAATTCTGGAGTGATATGGATGAAGTGGTGAAGAGTGTACCTGAGGGAGAGAGAGTGGTGATTGGAGCAGATTTCAATGGGTATGTTGGTCAAGGGAACAGAGGAGATGAGGAGGTGATGGGTAGGTATGGTGTCAAGGAGAGGAACACAGAAGGTCAGATAATAGTGGATTTTGCAAAAAGGATGGACATGGCTGTGGTAAACACGTATTTTAAGAAGAGGGAGGAACACAGGATGACATACAAGAGTGGAGGAAGATGCACACAGGTGGATTATATCTTATGCAGGAGGGCCAGACTAAAGGAGATTGTAGACTGCAAAGTGGTGGCAGGGGAAAGTGGAGTTAGGCAGCATAGGATGGCGGTTTGCAGGATGACACTGGAGATCAAAAAGAAAAGGAGAGTGAGGGCAGAACCAAGGATGAAATGGTGGAAGTTGAAAAAGGATAACTATAAGGTGGAGTTCAGGGAGGAATTAAGACAGGCATTGGGTGACAGTGAAGAGTTGCCAGTGAACTGGGCATCCACAACACAAGTGGTAAGGGAGACAGCTAGAAAGGTGCTTGGTGTTACATCTGGACAGAGGAAGGAAGACAAGGAAACCTGGTGGTGGAATGAGGAAGTACAGGAGAGTATACAGAGGAAGAGGCTGGCAAAGTGGGATAGACAGAAATATGAAGAATATAGACAGGAGTACAAGGAGATGAGGCATAGGGTGAAGAGAGAGGTGGCAAAGGCTAAAGAAAAGGCGTATGGTGAATTGTATGAGAGGTTGGACACTAAGGAGGGAGAAAAGGACCTGTACCGATTGGCTAGGCAGAGGGACCGAGCTGGGAAAGATGTGCTCTTGGAAACGTACTCACAAGCGAGGAGAGTGTGTTGAGCAGATGGAAAGAGTACTTTGAGGGGCTGATGAATGAAGAGAATGAGAGAGAGAGAAGGTTGGATGATGTAGGGATTATGAATAGGGGAGTGCAATGGATTAGCAAGGAGAAAGTTAGGACAGCTATGAAGAGGATGAAGAATGGAAAGGCTGTTGGCCCAGATGACATACCCGGGGAAGCATGGGAGTGTTTAGGAGAGATGGCAGTGGAGTTTTTAACCAGATTGTTTAATGTAATCTTGGAAAGTGAGACGATGCCTGAGGAGTGGAGAAGTGTAGTCGTACCAATTTTTAAGAATAAGGGTGATGTGCAGAGCTGTAGCAACTACAGAGGGATAAAACTGATCAGCCACAGCATGAAGTTATGGGAAAGAGTAGTGGAAGCTAGGTTAAGAAGGGAGGTGACGATTATTGAGCAGTAGTATGGCTTCATGCCAAGAAGGAGTACTACAGATGCAATGTTTGCTCTGAGGGTGTTGATGGAGAAATACCGAGAAGTTAAGAAGGAGTTGCATTGTGTCTTCGTGGACTTAGAGAAAGCATATGACAGGGTACCTAGAGAGGAGCTGTGGTATTGTATGAGGACGTCGGGGGTGCCAGAAAAGTATGTAAGAGTGGTACAGGATATGTACAAGGACAGTGTGACAGTGGTGAGGTCTGCGGTAGGAGTGACGGATGCTTTCAAGGTGGGGGTAGGATTACATCAAAGATCAGCTTTGAGTCCTTTCTTGTTTGCAATGGTAATGGACAGGTTGACAGATGAGATCAGACAGGAGTCACCGTGGACTATGATGTTTGCGGATGACATTATGATCTGTAGTGAGAGTAGGGAGCAGGTTGAGGAGACCCTGGAGAGGTGGAGATATGCTCTAGAGAGAAGAGGAATGAAGGTCAGTAGGACTAAGACATGTGCATAAATGAGAGGGAGGACAGAGGAATGGTGAGGATGCAGGGAATAGAGTTGGCGAAGGTGAATGAATTTAAATACTTGGGATCAACAGTTCAGAGTAATGGGGAGTGTGGAAGAGAGGTGAAGAAGAGAGTGCAGGCAGGGTGGAGTGGGTGGAGAAGAGTGTCAGGAGTGATTTGTGATAGAAGGGTACCAGCAACAGTGAAAGGGAAGGTCTATAAGATGGTAGTGAGACCAGCTATGCTTTATGGGTTGGAGACGGTGGCACTGACCAAAAGACAGGAGGCAGAGCTGGAGGTGGCAGAGTTAAAGATGTTAAGATTTGCATTGGGTGTGATGAGGATGGACAGGATTAGAAATAAGTATATTAAAGGGTCAGCCCAGGTTGGACGGTTTGGAGACAAAGTCAGAGAGGCGAGATTGCATTGGTTTGGACATGTGCAGAGGAGAGATTCTGGATATATCGGGAGAAGGATGCTAGAGATGGAGCTGCCAGGCAAGAGGAAGAGAGGAAGGCCTAAGAGGAGATTTATGGATGTGGTGAAGGAGGACATGCAAGTGGTGGGGGTGACGGAGAGAGATGCAGAGGATAGGAAGAAGTGGAAACAATTGATCCAATGTGGCGACCCCTAACGGGAGTGGCCGAAAGAAGAAGAAGAATTTTTTATTATTATTATTATTATTATTATTATTATTATTATTATTATTATTACAAACACAACTGTTATTATTAAGAAGTAACATTAATGTGAATGCAAAGCAACCTTTTTTCAGCTTATTTCTGCAGGATTTACAACTTCTACATCTGATGTTTGTAAGAGGCTGTGATCAGTAAGATAAGCAACTGCATGTGCTTGTGGGAACCAGCCATCGCCATTTAGGTGGGAGCAAATTAATTTTTTTAATCAGTTTTAGTTTTCATGCAGTGCAGTGTGAATAAAAGTTTTCCATATGCATCACAGTTTTGACAGAAAAGAATCCAACCTGCGAAAATATGAAGGGATATTCTTGACCTTTTGTATAGCAAAAAGTAATAAAGAAGCTGTCAAATGTTTCACAAGCTAATTGATCTGCTGCCATTTGTGCAAGGCATGACTAAAGCAAAAGCTATTAAGTCAGAAAAGACCCTGAGGCACAGAAAGCAAAGCCATGCATTTTGTACCTGAATATTTTCTGCCTGGCCTGCAGCTCCTGGGCTCTGTGGTTTTTCAAGAGGTTCAAACTCTCTCCATTCAGTATACAAACTGCAAAAATGGAGGGGGCAGTCAAAAATCGCCAAGGTGACGGAAGAAGTTATGTTTGCAACAAAGATTTACTGAAGCACCATATATCCCAGTTTCTCGTTTCATTTCTCACTTTGACGCAATTCTGCTGAGAAGTGGCCTGTGTGTGTAAAGCCCACACCCATGATAATGGCAGCGTTCATACCTGGACCACTTGGCAGCTCCACGTTTCCATCTCTTGTCTGAAGCCATGTGTTACACTTGAAGCGGATTGGTGGCTCTTTGACACCTGAGGGTCCCGACCGCATCACCTCCACCCACTGACAGTGCCAGTCCAGGTCAGGGAAACCAGGCCGCCTTTGCAGACGCAACCGCACCAGCAGCACACGACCAAGGGGCTCCTCTGCTTGCAAACTGAAGGTTCTCTCCTGTGCGGATATTACAGTACGTCATCAGGCTTTTGACACCTTTCAGGGGAAGGCATGCAGAAAAAGAACGAAAAGAAAAATGTGTGTAATTGTAAGAACTTTTACTTACTATGATGGTACAGAAGTGGGCACCTGGCCTTTTGCAGGGACAGTGAATCCAAGTAAAAATTTGGAAAGCTGCTTAAAACAGTCAGCCTATTTATCAGTAACTCATGCCCTCCTCGCTTTACCAGCTGTGGCTTGGTAGTGAGTTAATTTACCCACTTCAGTTTTATTTCCACTGGTTGTCTGCTCTGCTTGTTGTACTATTTGCCATCTTTTGCAGATAAACTCTGGTCTTGTTAAATTTTGGTGCAGATGAGTGAACGTGAAATAAAGCCTCTGTATTCTCCCCTCATACATTCCCTGCAGGTCACTCCTTGAACCGGTACACCCAGTGACGCTGCAACAGTAATGAACAATCTGAGCTTTGTTTACCATGTTTGGCTTTCAACATGGACCATTTTTGCTATCGCTTTCTTCCTGAATACCTTTGGCAGTGAACATTTGCCAAATTGACAATCACAGTTACCAAGAACAAAGCAGTGCTGGAACATTCGTACTTTTTCCTGTTAAACATGCAGGATGCAAACTGAATCTCGGTCTTTTTGTGATGAAACTTTATTTCTGGTTAGATGTTTGCTTCATTCTTGTTGTTAAGGCCTGACACGGATGGGGAGAATAAAATGATAAATAGTATCCCAACCTTTCTTTAATATAAACCACCACTATTTAATACAACTTAAACACGTGATCACTAATAAAGTGAACACTAAGTTTAAGTATTAGCATATTAAAAAATGAGAGTAAAGGAAGAGGATAAAAGATAGGGTTTTGTCAGTACAGTAAGAAGACTCAGACAGTACTGTAGTTTTTACTCTATTTGTCAAACTATACTAAAAGAAGGCAATGTGTCTGGATACCAAATGACCAAAAGCTCATTTCTCAATTGCTTCAGTGCTGTGAAGACGAGCTGGACGCCTGTTTCACCAACCCTGGTCCAGCAGCTCACAGGGCTTCACTTCCTATTGAATGTGCTGTGTGATGTCCTACAGGAGAAGCTTCTTGTTCTCAAGACCTTTGCCAAGCAGTACAGATACCTCCAGCTCCAGTCTCCAGCTCAGTTGAAGGTCAACCCAGCGACAAAATCTAAAACCCAAGCTGGTGTTGCGCACCAGAAAGTCAGTGACCGGCAAAAACCTGCAGGTCCTGATCTTCTTGTGTCTTATTTTGAAATCACCTTTTTCACGTTGACATTCAGTTTAAAGTTTTCTCGCGATTTTGCCGCAGAATAGCACACAAAAATGTCGCAAACGGCTTTGCTTTTTTTTTTTTTCCAAAACTTGAGTCACTTTGGCCGCAAAAATTACAGAAACGTCCGCAAGATCCTGGAGCTAAATATACCGTGTATATAAGATTAAGCGACAGTGGCTCCATCTAGTGGCCAAACTGTGAGGGTGCAAAAATAAAACGAGTGAACGTATTGACTCAGCTTGATGCGGCGTTTTGTCCCGGTCTGAGCCCCTGTGGTTCGGAACCTTCATCACCAGCGCAGGACATGGAAGCCTCAGCCTGGATTGGGCGCCAGCACGTACCCAAAAAAATCATAATTCTGGGGAATTAGAGTCTGACAAATTCCTTTAGACTGTGGGAGAGGAGCAGGTAAACACCAACACAGACTGAGCTGGGAGATGCTGATGTCCTGAGCAGCAGAGCATCTGACTGTGGCAGCCAAGAACAACAGAACAAAACACCAAAATGTCATCTGATGTGAGGGCACAGGTTCTGCCCATTTGCACAAAAGGCAGGGCATACCAGGACATAAAAAACTTTTCTGTTTTGCGTATTTGAGACAGACACCACACTAGCACAAACCACAGCTTTGCATATGCAGTGGATTCCTGCACAGAGCTCTGTGTCCTCTAACTGAAGAATGATATATAAAAATGTTTAATAATATAATACATAATAATTATAATAATGATGCTGAGGCTACTTTAGGAAATTTTAAGCCAGATTTCCTTTTTGAAGATTTTCATTGCAAGTAAGAGATTCAAAAGATTTCACAACAATGCTTTTAAAGTGGCTTATAACATGAAAAGTATTATCTTTTATTTTGCTCACCTTTATACTTTAAATATGCACCTTTCCAATGATTTGCCTGTCAATACAGAATTATGTTCTTATTGTAGTTTTCCCAAGGAGCAGGGATTTTAACAAGGTGCCACAGAAATGATGTGGCAGCGCTCCTAACAGCTACAATATCTGCTGCCCCAGTGTTAACATTTGGACAAAACAGCTGTTTTTCTTTCTTCAAATCTCTTTCCACTGAAACTTGCTAAACCCGCTCCAATGCTGATCGAGGAATCGGAAGGTTGGAATTATAGATATCGCCAAACAGTGCACTAAATGTTCCTCTACAAGGCCAAAACATGCACACATGTATGTGTTATCATCAATCAATAAAAAGCTGAAATAAAATAAAATTAAAGACTTAGGTTTAACAAACTGAATTAGAAAAATAAGTAATAGTATAAATAGATTGAATGTACTTGTTCAGATGAAATTAAAATTTGGGACAATCACCACTTCCCTTAAATTCTGCACAGATGCTATTGCTATTGTTTAAAGATCTCAAAACCCATTAGGATTGCTGTGAACGTTTGAAAACAGGCCTCTTTCCTGGCCCTGTCCAGGTGAAGCTGGAACAGATGGTGTTATTTTCAGCCACCACTACCAGTGAACAAATAATTTCCCTAACAAAACTTACAGAGGCCTTCTGTCCCCACCATTGCTTCTGTCCCCACCATTGCTAACAGCTGAAGAAGTGAACACACTCACAGTCCAGGAAACAACTTTGCCAGAGTACTCACTGAGCCGGGGGTGAACATCCGTCTAACATCACCCATAGGGACAGTTGGGCTCACATTCTGTGTCCCAATCAGTGTGACCAAGACTGAGTTGTAGGTGCCAGCATTGGGTGAGAGTGATGTCCTCAGGGTCACCTGGTACTCCTCCTCCATCTGGTCCAGGTGTCAGATGGTGTCAGACTTCTAACTGCAGCAGCATGGAGCAGAAGGAGGCTATTTTTATCAAAAGTTTAATATCATAGAATAGAAAAGTGACATTTGATAAAGTCTGGTGGGAAATGACAGTGTAAAATGTACAGCATCTCATTCAAATAAGGAATTCAATTTTAAATATTATTTTATGAAGGCATCTCACGTGACACACCTGTTAACAAAAGAAGTGTCTAAATAAAAAAGCAGTAGATTCCCCACGAATGTGATTTTTTTAAAACACTTTCTTAATTGTAAATTGAATCACTTGATAATATTTTAATATACGTGCTTATTTTAAAACAGGCTTGAAATGTGATGAAGTATGCAAGTATCCCATGTTTAATTGGAATAATTCTTTCCCAAAGATCTGCTCTTAAAACAAACTCTTACATAAAGAATTGTTCAATAGCATTAACTGGAATGGGAAGAAGAGGAAGAAGATGTGTTCTTCAGCCACTAAAAGTTCACCTCTATCCAAATTATGCTGTTTGTCCATGGCAGCTACCGTATGAAATGTAATACTTGGAGAAGAAGAATATGGTTTATGCGGTTTATCAATATGATTGCAAACGTTTTGCTTCACATTAGCTCTGCTAGTAGACACTTATACAAAAAAATGTGCAAAATGTCTGAAACAAATAGAAAATGTAACACATAGCTAAGTCCTGAACACAACTGTTCTGTACACCTATAAAGCCAGATCTTTCCCATGTGCAATATTCTTGGCCATTAAAATTATCGCATGTTATGAACACCCACATTCTCACAAACACAGGGTTATGGACTGCGGCAGTACTGAGTTTACATATATAAACACAAATATGTATATAACTATGTATAACACGTATAACATATAAACAAATATCAGCATTAAACCAAAGCAAGAGCACCACCAAGGAGATACACAAATGAACAGGCAAGCAGGAATTCTGGTTTTGCAGCCCCTGGATGGTGGCCTCCAAAATGAGTTTCTACTTTGTTATAATTTGCTTTGAGAAGCTATTTTTAAATACAGTTGAAAAAATATACACTCATCATTATTATTCTTACAGATATCCTTTTACTTATGAGTTTTCATGTGTAAAGGGAAGTTATTTAATATGAGCCAGTAATATGTTAAATTTGTAAGTTGAGGATACCTGTATGACTGTGGTGATAACAATTATTATTATTATTATTATTATTTGAGGTAAAGGTAGCAGGTGGAGCAGTGATAATTGTTGCTTTGAATTTAGCCTGTCTGCTCTACTATGACTTCATACAGAACAAATAACCCAGATGTATAAATGGGAAAGCATGGCAGATAAATAAATATGCAATGTACTGTACATGTTATTAAAACTTTAATTACAGAAATCACTCATAACTCCACAACTTTGGTCTGATATGTGCATGTACAGAAGGGTGAATAACAACCCAGGAATGATTGTACATTGTTTTGGAGAAAAACAGCTGTTGAGAGATTATCGGTAGTGCGAGAATAAGAACAGTTTGCTGGTTAGTCAAATTAATATGAAGCATCTAAACCCAAACTGTACAACCCACAGTACCACATTTTGAGGGTGAACAGTCCATGAAACATGACTTTACTGATCTATATAAGAATTAAAAGTATTTTCATGGTTAATGACATAAGCATCCCTTTGAACCATCTCTGTCACTCCTGGAGACCCCAAGCTGGGAATCTCTGACTAACACTTTGAATACTTTGTGGATAAACAAACATGATGGGTTCTATCATCAAATTCTGTGCTGCATTGTTTGTATGCATTTGCATCTTGTACCTTGATGGCGATAAGAACTTTGCAATTATATTTGAATTGGAAATTAATGGACCCCAGGGGGTAACTGTAAAAAGCACCAATGTCACATTTTGTCAGTCAAAATCCATGTTGAAAATATTTTCTGATTATTTCTAAGCTCCAGTTGGAAATTTGTTTCTGTCCATAATAACTGTCTGAGTAAAACAAAGCCTACTAAATACAGAATATTTTTAAAATCAATGAGTTGGTAACTGTGCACAAGTCTACAGCTGCTAACTCTCAACTGTTGTTTTATTGTAAAATCACCAGTGGAAAAAATAAAGCTTGGCAGCGATGAAAAAAAAGAGATCCAAAAAAGGTAATGCAGTGGAAGAAGGAATAATAGCTTCATTGTTAATGAAAGGAAAATTTTCTGCCTGTTGTTTTGGAACCTTAGCTGATATTCAGCAGAGCTCACCTTACCTGGCAGAAACCTCAGTCCAAAAGAGAGGCAGTTTGCGATTGATGTCCTTTCACGTCCCCAAGCGGAGTCCAAAGTGCTCCACGCTGCTTGCACGTTCCTATAAAGTCTTGGCACAAATGCGTGGGAGTGTTTGGCTGTTTCCCCATTCCAACCACGAAATACAAAGCATACAGACCGTGAGCACAGTTACAGCTACGGAGGCCAAGAGTCAAACCCACTATCCGTCTCAGCTTCATTCCCTCAGGCAGAAACAGACTCATGTGGGGCAGAGAGAGTGGCAGTTTGGCGTTTGCTTCCATGATGATCTAAAGATCTGGATCTGTTTAGAAGCCACTGAAATTTCTAACGCAGTTAGAACATCAGAAAAGCATCCAGGCAAAGCAAAGGCTGTAGGAGGAGTCAGTCTCCCTAACCTTAAATGTTACTGCTGGGCAGTTAATCTGAACATTTTATGGTGAGATTATTAACCTGGGAGCAGACATCACCAACGCATGTGTAACACTAAATAATAGAAATCCACAGAGATAATGGTCTTTTACTAAAATAATTCCAACTATCTGAGATGAATTGAAGCTTCTTTTATGCTGGCAAAAGTGCTGTTTTTTGTTTTCTCTTTAGCGCTTCAAAGCTCCTGGGCAGTTCAACTGTAGGTCTGTGTCTGGTTCAGTCTGCATACAACTTGCATGTTCTCCTCACCTTTCCATGGGATTCCATCAAGTCCCACAGTCCACAAGCATGGGTTTTGGGTTAATTTAGGACCCCAAATTCTGTGTAATGTGACTGTGTGACCAGGGATGGTTGTAACATTAGGCAAAGGTAGATGAGTGCCTAAGAACCCTGGTGCCCCATGGAAAAAAATGTAAGCAACATATGTATACTTAAACTTGTACCAAAACTGCATAAAAATTGCTGCTGCAGCAGTTATTTTAGCCATCTTAGCATTAGTGTGGAGTCCCTCTTCAGTCTAGGCAGTAGTGAACTATTCACCAACTTTGCTGTGTCACTACGTCTAACAGTATTAACCGCATAGTGAAGATAGCGAGTTTGTGTCATGATGGTGTGAATGTAATGGTCAACCAAATGTTAACCAAACAGCAGTTCTTCTATTAAGCAGTCCAGGGACCAGTAAGGTATTTTTAAAACCAGGCCTAATTGTTTAGAGTGATCAGTATAAAAAAGGGTTAGAATTAGGACTGATGATTGATATCTTTATCTAGGGCCCTGCAACCATTAAATCTGACCCAGTGTTTGAGTAAATAAAAGTGTGTGTGTGTGTGTGTGTGTGTGTGTGTGTGTGTGTGTGTGTGTG
>JADBHE010000186.1:0-21208 GCA_018136845.1 Heterotis niloticus
GAGTAAGATGAAATAAAACTAATTCTTGTGATTCTTAAAATTCTACCTATTAATAAAACTGGAAGTAAAATATTGGAAGAGTCACTTCTAAGGCACACAAACTATGAAAATTAGTGTCAGTCATGCAAAGGTTTGTGGTACTAAATAGGTTTAATATACGCAGCAGGATGAGAAACTGGAGAGCTGTTTTTAAAGACAGCACATTTAAAGCTTCTAAAAGTTCTACAAATTCTATGGCAAAACACTTTTGAGTGTGTATCTTTCTGAACATGTGTAAGAAACCTCCATGTGTGACAGGAATCATGTTTTCTTCCAATTTTACTCAGATTTTACCCTACAAATGAAAGCTCATTTTTTCTCAACTTGGGAGGTGTTGTACATAAAATTATTGCTGCTACATAAAGTGTCAAAATTCAAAGTGGAATATCTGCAAAAATATAATGAAAAACAATAATATATGCAGAGTAGAAACTTTAAAAGCAGTGAAGGCTGTCTCAGCTTTTTTTTGGCTGCATTAGCAAATAAACTGTGGAAGACAGCATTGACAACAGTAGTTTATATTTCAGAAAAACACTTAATTCTTCCCCATTGAAAAAGACACAAAAGTAACAGAAGGCACAAAAGGCAACAGAAAGCAAAATATTACTCATAATTCAATTTTACAAAGCAAGAACAACTCACTTCAGCACTATAACTTCCACACAATGCACTTGATTTCAATAGCACATCCACGCCATCCTTAAACCATCTTTGCATACATTAACATTTATTTATTTCCATTCCGCTGTTCACCAAAGCAGCTGCAGTTGCAGGAAAAGCATCCAAAAAGTCAAAAAGTGCCCTAGTAGGAATGCCTGAAAATAAAAGTGTATACTGTATTTATTTTTAGCTTACGTGTGGTAATTTTTTTACATTTTGATTTCTTTCTTAGACTTTGGTTATTGCCAAAGCACTTATGTCAAGAATGAAAATAAGGATTATAAATCTCTTCTTTTATTCATTTGTTGCCAAAACTGTAACTTGCACCACTCCCAGCTCACAAAGCCTTCTGCATCACCGCCCTGAGGGCCTGACACACAAAAACCCCCTTGGGCTGCACTCGCACACCATAAAGCAGTGTGGAATACAGACTGGAGACACAAACAAAATGCAAAGTCATGGACTTTGTGGCTGCAGTTTCATTGTGCGCTATCATGTGAAAATGCCTGTATCCGCAGCACGGAGGTTGTTGTGTGTGGACTGTTTGTAGGTTTGTTTCTCTACTTTGTTTTCCTCGCTCCTGTTTCGATTTTTCCCGTTTACTTCTACTTCCCAAAATCTCCCGTTTCAGTCTGTTTGGAAATCCAGTGTCATTTCTTTGTTCATCCCATCCAATTAAAATTCTGCTCTTCAAGCCGTCCTATAAAAGATGCCATGAGAAGCAGACACAAAGCCTTGTAGCTTGTTCCTTGTTTTGCCCACTACTGTCTACTTTCAATTATGCTTGGATTGTTTTAACCCCTTTGCCTGTTTATTGACCTTATGACTTGTCTAGCCCTTGAATAAGTGTTTAGTGAATGTCTGTATGTTGGTTAGGGTACTCTTGACCAGGTGTAGGGAGTGGCTGCCATTTATTTTACTGTTTGTGTGTGCTTTGTGTTATGCAGTTAGGGAAGTGGTTTTGTATCTTTCTGTTCTATTTATTTTGCGTAGGTAAGATGGATTTGCTGTCACTTAGTCTGTTCTGTTTATTATTTTGGCCTGAGTGACTTCTGAAGCTCCACTACATACACAGGGTCTGACACAAAAAAAACAAGACTGTGCCTGTAACTCTTTTTATTTAACAAATTAAGAAAATCAACTACGATCACCTTCAAAATAATTCCCTTCCGGGTTGACACACAGCTGCATACGATGGTGCCAACGTTCAAAGCAATTCCACAGATCATTTTCTGAAAAGCTATTGAGGATCTCCGTCGTTTTTGCTTTCACATCTTCTACTGACAAAAAATGGGTTCCTTTGAACACCGACTTGATCTTTGGGTTGAAATCGCAGGGAGCCAGGTCTAGCGAATAGGGTGCGTGCTCAAGCACAGTGATGTTATCACTAGCTTAAACCTGCTTTACAAACAGTTTCACAAGAAACTGGATGTTAATTCACTATTCACTCTTGCACACTCTTGTGTCAGACCTCGTATATGTATAAATACAAATTCTCACTCGTATAATACATATCACTGCCTTTCTCCTGTCCCATCCCTCCACTCAATTCCATTCCATTCCCCACATCACACCCATTCTGCTGCATCCTGACCCTAGACCGGGTTGTAACACTGGATCAACTAGGAAACAATGTGAAAGATACAAATTTAATGTTTTGCATATTGCATAATTTATACACAGCAAATTGCACTCCAGATAAATCTCACATAGATTCCTTGACTGGAACAAGCAAACAGAAAGGAAGACCAACATATTTTGGTGAAACAGATGCCTCCTTCAGCAAAACACTTTACAATTATTTATACTATATAATACATAAACCTCTCAAAAGAATATTAGCTATGCCAGAAAGAAGAACTATGGTAGAAAGTGAATGAAGAATGTATTACATTTTTATTACTTTAAAAAACAACTGGCAAACTTCTTATGCTGCATACTGGGTAAAGCACATAACTGTTAAATAATCCTGCAAGGGAAATTCATGTAACATAAATCCACAGGTGCACTATAGTTCATGATATTTTGACAAAAACCTGCTCAGTAAATCCTCAACTGCGTGCACACACACACACACACACACACACACACACACACACACACACACATATGCACAGAGTACATACAGTACTGAACATACAGTATGTGGTACATATAAGTGATACTTATTTCTGCAACAGAGGCTCTGTGTAAATAACAAAAGCGCTGACCAACAAAGTAGTGAAATCACTGCATCTTCTGCTATACTGTGGCCAGAAGGTTAACCCTACATTCAGATGGCTACGCTATTCTCAATGCATTCAGGGTAAAGGTAGGGATATGGCAGTTCCAGGAAGCTGTTCCTCTTTGCGATGTCAATGGAAATGGATTTCAGCTCCTTCTGAAGTGCCTCCAAAAGTCTCTTGGGGGAACCACTACTAAAGTATTCTTCACGGTACTGACACAAAGAGATCTGCAAGCAGAAGAGTGGAGTCAGGAATGCATCTTGGGTGAGTTTTGTAGTAAAACTGCCATGAAAATGCATCTTCATCCTGACGCTGAAGTCTACATAAAGCCTGGCTTTACACAACCACTGTTGTGGCCAAAGTACAATTCATGTGGTTAGGGGAGATCAGAAGATGAAACACAACAAAAAGATCTGAAAGATTTCTGGTACAATAAATGACAAATTATGGGAGTTCTGCAGATTTTCTTGCTTTCTTGCCACATGATAGTAATGGTTTCAGGGATATGAGGCTGACAAAATAACCTGAAACTTACAAAGTTTGTGCTAGGTTGGGACAGCAGAGAGAGTGTGATGAGGACACTGCAGGTGGCATTTACATCCGGTAAAATGGACAGGAGATCCTGCATAGACACCAGTCCCTTGGCCTGGGGAGGTGGACGGCACATTGTTGCCGGGCAGTTGGGCATCCACAGGTTGAAATCCAGCTTGTTAGTGTGTTGAGGAAAAAAAGAGTATGAAATTTGTCTTATCTACCTTGGGTAAAACTTGTTTTTTTGCTTCTATGAATCCAAAAATCACTTCCTAAAATGACCCGACTTGCTCTGGTCTACTACAGACAAATGGCTGCTTAAAACTCGGTTTGGTTTTTTATAGCTCTATTCAAACCAGGGTGGCGTAAAAAATGCTTCAGGCTAAAATTAAACAATGCTAAAGCTAAGATGCAAAATAACTAAATGGTATGTTTTTCACACCTGTGAGAAGTTGACTGCAGCATGGAGAGCTGTACAGGAAAAAATCACCATGGTGACAAATTTGCTGAGTTCCGTTTTAGTCTTGAAGGACTGTGGAAACCCTGAGAATACAACAAATTATCAAGTTACGGCTGTTTGTTCCCATTGTTGGGCTCAACAAAGCTTCTCAATGAACTTTACAGAACAATAGAACAATCAAATTACAGTAAATATCAGCATTTAAACACCAAAACAATGAAAGATCAGAACAGAACCCATCTGTTTTTAATGATTTATCCAGTGTGGAGTCATGGTGGTTCTGAACTTGAAGGCACAGCCAGAACAAGATGAACCCATCATTCATTCCCTCACACACATACACACAGTATGGACAATTTAAACCCATCAGTTCACATGAAACTCTTTCTTTTAATGCCTTTCAATCTGTCTTTTTAAGCTACATGCACTTATTTAACTTTTTAAACAGCTTGGTAATTTTTAGTGGAGTAATTTAGGGTGAGTACTCAAAAGTACTACAGCAAGAGATGGGTGGAGGTAGAATGTATAACAGCAGCAAATCTCAGACCTGTGTGAGTGAGGCCCAGGAAGCCCTGTGAGAAGATATCCTGGATCCAGTTTTGGAGCTCTACATCCTGATGAACTTTGGAATCACTGGTATAGTAAAGTTCCACCAAGTCTGACACAAACCTGCATAGGAAATGTAGAAACAACACTGCAGAGACTAGCGGTGCACTGTGAATGTTATTTTCTACAAAATATAAAAGTACACATTAGACAAAACAATCCACCACCTTCTATTGTTCTTTAAGTGTGGAGCTACCGTTGCCTCCATTTGCACCATGGCCACACCTATTCCTGTTACCACCACCAATTGCTGAATCATCAAAGTTTTACAGAAGATATGCTGAAGTTTTGACATTTCAGTCAAACAAACCGAAATTTCTTCAAAATCATACGAGTCAGTGTTTACTAAATCTCAGAAACATATCATCATTTATTAAAAGTGTCCATTTCTGAGTTCTACTAATATACTGTATGCCCAAAAGTATGTGGACCCCACCCCGTCTAATAACTGAAATGAGTGGTTTCAGCTGCACCCACACAGCACACAAACACATTCTAGACAACTGTGTGCTTCTAGCTTCGTGACCACAGTTTGGGGAAGAAGCTCCTCTCCTGCTCCAGTATGACTGTGCCCAGCCCCCAAGCACAAAGTGAGCTCCATAACCACATGGTTTGCCCAGGTTGGTATGGAAGAACTTGAATGGCCTCACAGAGCCTTGACCTCCACTCCAGTGAAAACCTTTGTGTTAAACTGGAACACTGACTGCAAGCCAGGCCTTCTCCCACAACCTCAAGGAATGAGCACAGATTTCCATAGTCTTGTTCCACAATCTGGTGGGAAGCCTTCCCAGAAGAGCGGGGGCTGTTCTAGCAGCAAAGGGAGGGGGGCAACTCCATGTGAATGCCCATGGGTTTGGGATGAGATGTTCAACAAGCCCCCATGGGTGTGATGCTCAAGAGACCACATATCTCTGCCTATATCCTGTGGCTAAAATAGCTGTATCTGAAGAAGAAATATATTTTCCCATTCTGTAGTTTTTATTGTTTAAATCCTCATTATTCAGGACAACATAAGTCACCCATTAATGCTGCAATTCTTAACCAACTTCTGTTTAGTGAAACACACTGCTCTCAACAACACAGCTGCACTTAGATCTGAATAACTGTAGCTGGTAGAAACAAATTTTAGGAAAGAACTTTAAATCACAGCCCTGGCCACTCATCGTCAAAAGTAATGCAAATACACCTATAAATCATCACTAATGGATGCTGTTTTTGTGCAAACCCAGTGCCACATCACCTTTACCTCTTTTGTTCACCAGGTACCAACTGGGGGAGCTAAACAACCTGGCCTGACAGACTCTAAGGAGAACAAAGTGTCCACCAGTCTAATCCTTGAAGAAAATCTACTGAAATTCAAGCTCAGTGAATGAACTGCTGTACCCGATGCTCCAGCACATCACCTGACACTTTTCCATTGCTACCATTTGGGTTCTGGACCATAAGCTCACTCCTCCTTCAGTCTGTCTATAAAACCAGCTCATGGGTCACATCTTACAGGACAAGCAAACAAAAGGAAATAACCAGCACTAAACAGCTCTTCTGGTTCCACCCCTAACAGATTTTGTTCGTCTGGGTTTTGTCACCTGTAAACTGCAGGACAGAGTAATGGGGAGTGTGGAAGAGAGGGGAAGAAGAGAGTGCAGGCAAGGTGGAGTGGGTGGAGAAGAGTGTCAGGAGTGATTTGTGACAGAAGGGTACCAGCAAGAGTGAAAGGGAAGGTCTACAAGATGGTAGTGAGACCAGCTATGCTTTATGGGTTGGAGATGGTGGCACTGACCAAAAGACAGGAGGCAGAGCTAGAGGTGGCAGAGTTAAAAATGTTAAGATTTGCATTGGGTGTGATGAGGATGGACAGGATTAGAAATGAGTATATTAGAGGGTCAGCCCAGGTTAGACGGTTTGGAGACAAAGTCAGAGAGGCGAGATTGCATTGGTTTGGACATGTGCATAGGAAAGATTCGGGATATATCGGGAGAAGGATGCTAGGGATGAAGCTGCCAGGCAAGAGGAAAAGAGGAAGGCCTAAGAGGAGATTTATGGATGTGGTGAAAGAAGACATGCAGGTGGTTGGTGTGACAGAGAAAGATCCAGAGGACAGGAAGAAATGGAAGCAGTTGATCTGCTGTTGCGACCCCTAACGGGAGCAGCCGAAAGATAAAAGAGAAGAAACCGCACCACTATAGATTTTTCCATGGAAAAAAGTCAACAGAAGGGTAACTTCACCACTCTCGATGAATCGGCACACATCCTCCTAATCTGTCTGGTATCTTGGCCCCAAGCTACCTGTGCAGAGCAGTCCAAACTTTCAGTGCATCCTGTGCATAGTAGCTGCTTGGCAGTCTCGCTACCCCTCTGTCCTTGAGGTCATCTGGGACACAGAGTGATCGGTAGTGCAGCCGTTCTGTGGCTCGCTGCAGCAACACTTTTATCCCCTCCAGGCCACACCCAACGGACTGCCAAACAAACACACAGATGCACAAAACGGTGACAATAAAGATGAGAGAAAGGGCACAAGTTAGCTAGAGGAAGCACTCTGTACCCCTTAAAGAGGTTTTCTTTGAGGAGGGTTTATAGAGTCATGGAAAAAACCAGAAGGTTTGAACAAGACATACTGGCAGTAAGCTTCTCTTGGTTGTTGTGGGTAAAGAGCACAAAGAAAATTATGGGTGCGCATCATGGACTAATGCACGGTTGCAAAAAAATACACAAAAGTGACTACAGTTGCCCACATTGACAGATACACAGACACACAGAGAAAGTTACCTTGTCAAAGACGCCGCCTGGAGCCAGAAGGGATGTTCTGGCCTGGATGTTGATCTGCAGTGTTGTCTGGATATGCGGCATCAGCACCTAACACATCACCAATTAAAAGCCAAGATCTAAACTGCAAAAAGTTTGAAGTTCTACTTATGGCCTTTAGTTGACAGTAACAACACTCATACAGGGCAAAAGGAGCTTTCGGTGTGCAAACCTGAACATCAGGCCTCTCTGCTATGGACTTGCAACAAAAAAGCAAAGATTCAACTCCAACAAAAGATGCAGTTTTGGTTCGTGACTAAGATATTTGAAAAGTTACAGTTACATAGTTTGCGCCTTTTTTAAAGAAAACTGTCTGCTGCACAACTACTCGGCTGGGGCAGTGCTTGGTAAAATGATATTTTTAAACAAACAACAGCAACACATGGAACAGCGCCTACCTGGAAGAGAGGATGTATTTCTGGCAACTGCCTGAGGGTTGCGACACAGCAAACCTCGCCCAGCAGGTGGGTCCGCAGAAAGTGCGAAATAAGCTGATGGCACTGGAAATCAGCACTGCGAACCCAGATCTTTGCCATTAACCAGTCAGACTCAGAATCGGAGGGTAGAAACACTGGATTCTGAGGTCCAGGAGTCTGCTGAAGCTGGAAACAGTTATGAGATACAAAACCTGCACTTCTTATTAATCTTATTCAGCCAGAAAGTTGTGCATTATTCCAGGTACCTGAATGGCAATTGGCTTCAGCTTGCCCTGGTGGTCATAGTGGAGTAGACAAAGAGGGGCAGCCAGGTACTGTTGGTGGCCATTGATGACATTGGCTGGAACTCCATCCAGCACCTCATAATCGAGCAGGAAAATGGATCCCTTCTGTGGCATACAAGTTTGCACGTGAACACAAATGCAAAATAAAATGTGGCTAAGAAATTGCAAAGTGCACACTTTTCAGGTGCAGAATTACGGGGAAAGTTAAATCCAGGAGTTGTCTTAGGGACACAGAGACGTGAGCATCATAGCAAACAATCTCAGTGACCCACACAAAGATACAAACTCACAAACCTCCATCTCCTGTTCAAGCGAGGATCCCTCAGAGAGGAAAGGGCGGACCATGTCAGCGGTGACAGCCATGTTGGGAGGGACATGATGAACCTGACGCAACATGAGAGGGTTGCAGCCATTGAGGCACTGGTAACCAAAGAAGGAGTCTTCCTTCCAGTGAGCGTGGACATACTCTGAAAACAAGAATGAGTGGGACAGACAGATGAGCAGTGAAGGGACAGAGGAAGAGAGTGCAAGCAGGCTGCTAAAAAAGGATCAGAAATGGGATAGTTTAGCTAAGAAAGGATCTTCATAACTTCTGAGGAGGTTGGCTTTGAGAAGGGTTAAGAAAACATGGAGTAAGGCAGAGCTCAACAAGACATACTGGCAATAGTGTTTTCTTGGCTGTTGTAGGCAAAAAGCATCTCCAGATCTTCTAGACTTGACCAAGACATGGCATGATCTCCAAAGCCCTTCAGATACTGCAGGTTGACACCAGGACTGAAGGGATGCAGGGATGGCAAATGCAGGTTTTAGGATGTTGATGAAATGCACATGTACATAACATTGGTCAAAACTTCATGGTAGAAAACATTTAACTCTTTTTGAACTCAACCCTGTTGTGCAAGGCAAAAATAATGTGTCATACCATGCACAGCATGGATATAAACATCTTCATACTGAACAGGCAGGATTTTAATACATCATATGTGAGGACAGCTGTACCTGTTTTTCCAGTTCAGTCATACGGTAATTTACACCGATACTGTGCCAAAATTTATTTCATGGATATCAGCTCTAAATGAGTGCAAACATGAGTACAATAAATGCAGATTGGAGTGCCTGTCCATCAGTAATCATACAATTTTCATCCTCTTTATTTGTGACCCGCACACCTGCAACGCGTGTAACTCAGGTTGGGGCCCAGGTGCTTCAGGCTGTTCATATCCACACAGAGAGGGACACCCTTTGCGAATGTGCACCACCTATGGAAATCAAATATATTTCTTGATTTTGTATGCAGCTGGCATATCAGGACCCAAACAAATATATGCAAGCTACAGTATATGGCAAAAAGTGTGTAGACACCTGAGCATCACACCCATATGAAATTGTTGAACATCCAAACCCATGGGCATTCATATGGTGTCCCCCCACCACCACTTTGGTGCTTGAATAGCCCCCACTGTTCTGGAAAAGCTTTCACCACATTTTGGAGGGCGGCTGTGGGAATTTGTGCTCTTCAGTGAGGTTGTGGGAGGAGACCTTGCTTGCAGTCAGTGTTCCAGTTTAAAACAAAGGTTTTCAGTGGTTGGAGGTCAAGACTCTATGCAGCCACTCAAGTTCTTCCACCCTAACCTGTACAAACCATGCGTTGCTTTGTGCATGGAGGGGCACAGTCATGCTAGAGCAGGAACGGAGCTTCCCCAAACTGTGGCCACAAAGCTGGAAGCAGACAATTGTTTAGAATGTGTTTGTATGCTGCATGGGTGCAGCTGAAACAGCGCAACTCAGTTATTAGAAGGGGAAGTCCACAGATTTTTGGTCATACGGTGCATGAGTACATAAAAAAAAAAAATGAACCCAAATACTTGAAGCATTTGAAACACTAAAACAACAAACAATGAGAGGATTGTGGCATCTTTTCCATGTACTATGGAAAATGTTGAGAGACTAAGTAGTAAACGTGGTTAACAGAATTAAATTAGATTTAAAACGTGTTCAAAGGAAATGTATAAAGCGATGTCTCTACATGCACCATGTATGGCAAATAAACAGAACAAATTAAAGTTAATTTATTCAGAAGTACAAAACTATGTCTGCTGGGGGACTTCAAATTAAATCAGTAACAAATGTCTCTTACTATTTACCTCAAGCTAAGTATATGGGCATTAACATTTTACAAGACTATCTCCTTGTCTTACAAGCATCCAATATATAAAATTTATAAGACCAAACTATTTTCAGGCAATTTTTTAATTTTTAACTGTATTTTATTCACGTATAAAAATATATGTTGTAAAATCTGTGTGTTGTGCAGTGAAAGCATTTCTATCCCTGGAAGTAAAATTAACATATAATAATAATAATAATAATAATAATAATAATAATAATAATAATAATAATAATAATAATAATAATCCAGCCACAAGGGGATGCACAAACTAGTGTATTTCTTTGTGCCGGTCCCAAGCCCGGATAAATGGAGAGGGTTGAGTCAGGAAGGGCATCCGGCGTAAAAATTTGCCAAACCAAATATGCAGACAAAAATACAAATTTCCATACTGGATCGGTCGAGCCCCGGGTTAACAACAACCGCCACCAGTACTGCTAGCCGACAGGGTGTTGGCGGAAATTGGGCTACTGTTGGCCAAAGAAAGACAAGAGGCCGAAGGAAAAGAGGAGGAAGGCATGTCCAAAGGAAGGAGGAGAGGGGGAAGGTTAAGAGCGTGGACGTGAGGGTAGGAACTTTGAATGTTGGTAGTATGACTGGTAAAGGGAGAGAGCTTGCTCATATGATGGAGAGAAGAAAGGTTGATATATTGTGTGTGCAAGAGACCAAATGGAAGGGGAGTAAGGCTAGGTGCATCGGAGGGGGGTTTAAACTGTTTTACCATGGTGTGGATGGTATGTCCTGCCTTTTGTGCAACGGGGTAGGGGTTATCCTGAAGGAACAGTATGTAAAGAGTGTTTTGGAGGTGAAGAGAGTGTCTGACAGAGTGATGGTTATGAAACTGGAAATTGATGGTGTGATGATGAATGTTATTAGTGCATATGCCCCGCAAGTTGGGTGTGAGATGGATGAGAAAGAAGAATTCTGGAGTGATATGGATGAAGTGGTGAAGAGTGTACCTGAGGGAGAGAGAGTGGTGATTGGAGCAGATTTCAATGGGTATGTTGGTCAAGGGAACAGAGGAGATGAGGAGGTGATGGGTAGGTATGGTGTCAAGGAGAGGAACACAGAAGGTCAGATAATAGTGGATTTTGCAAAAAGGATGGACATGGCTGTGGTAAACACGTATTTTAAGAAGAGGGAGGAACACAGGATGACATACAAGAGTGGAGGAAGATGCACACAGGTGGATTATATCTTATGCAGGAGGGCCAGACTAAAGGAGATTGTAGACTGCAAAGTGGTGGCAGGGGAAAGTGGAGTTAGGCAGCATAGGATGGCGGTTTGCAGGATGACACTGGAGATCAAAAAGAAAAGGAGAGTGAGGGCAGAACCAAGGATGAAATGGTGGAAGTTGAAAAAGGATAACTATAAGGTGGAGTTCAGGGAGGAATTAAGACAGGCATTGGGTGACAGTGAAGAGTTGCCAGTGAACTGGGCATCCACAACACAAGTGGTAAGGGAGACAGCTAGAAAGGTGCTTGGTGTTACATCTGGACAGAGGAAGGAAGACAAGGAAACCTGGTGGTGGAATGAGGAAGTACAGGAGAGTATACAGAGGAAGAGGCTGGCAAAGTGGGATAGACAGAAATATGAAGAATATAGACAGGAGTACAAGGAGATGAGGCATAGGGTGAAGAGAGAGGTGGCAAAGGCTAAAGAAAAGGCGTATGGTGAATTGTATGAGAGGTTGGACACTAAGGAGGGAGAAAAGGACCTGTACCGATTGGCTAGGCAGAGGGACCGAGCTGGGAAAGATGTGCTCTTGGAAACGTACTCACAAGCGAGGAGAGTGTGTTGAGCAGATGGAAAGAGTACTTTGAGGGGCTGATGAATGAAGAGAATGAGAGAGAGAGAAGGTTGGATGATGTAGGGATTATGAATAGGGGAGTGCAATGGATTAGCAAGGAGAAAGTTAGGACAGCTATGAAGAGGATGAAGAATGGAAAGGCTGTTGGCCCAGATGACATACCCGGGGAAGCATGGGAGTGTTTAGGAGAGATGGCAGTGGAGTTTTTAACCAGATTGTTTAATGTAATCTTGGAAAGTGAGACGATGCCTGAGGAGTGGAGAAGTGTAGTCGTACCAATTTTTAAGAATAAGGGTGATGTGCAGAGCTGTAGCAACTACAGAGGGATAAAACTGATCAGCCACAGCATGAAGTTATGGGAAAGAGTAGTGGAAGCTAGGTTAAGAAGGGAGGTGACGATTATTGAGCAGTAGTATGGCTTCATGCCAAGAAGGAGTACTACAGATGCAATGTTTGCTCTGAGGGTGTTGATGGAGAAATACCGAGAAGTTAAGAAGGAGTTGCATTGTGTCTTCGTGGACTTAGAGAAAGCATATGACAGGGTACCTAGAGAGGAGCTGTGGTATTGTATGAGGAAGTCGGGTGTGCCAGAGAAGTATGTAAGTACAGGATATGTACAAGGAAAGTGTGACAGTGGTGAGGTCTGCGGTAGGAGTGACGGATGCTTTCAAGGTGGGGGTAGGATTACATCAAAGATCAGCTTTGAGTCCTTTCTTGTTTGCAATGGTAATGGACAGGTTGACAGATGAGATCAGACAGGAGTCACCGTGGACTATGATGTTTGCGGATGACATTATGATCTGTAGTGAGAGTAGGGAGCAGGTTGAGGAGACCCTGGAGAGGTGGAGATATGCTCTAGAGAGAAGAGGAATGAAGGTCAGTAGGACTAAGACATGTGCATAAATGAGAGGGAGGACAGAGGAATGGTGAGGATGCAGGGAATAGAGTTGGCGAAGGTGAATGAATTTAAATACTTGGGATCAACAGTTCAGAGTAATGGGGAGTGTGGAAGAGAGGTGAAGAAGAGAGTGCAGGCAGGGTGGAGTGGGTGGAGAAGAGTGTCAGGAGTGATTTGTGATAGAAGGGTACCAGCAACAGTGAAAGGGAAGGTCTATAAGATGGTAGTGAGACCAGCTATGCTTTATGGGTTGGAGACGGTGGCACTGACCAAAAGACAGGAGGCAGAGCTGGAGGTGGCAGAGTTAAAGATGTTAAGATTTGCATTGGGTGTGATGAGGATGGACAGGATTAGAAATAAGTATATTAAAGGGTCAGCCCAGGTTGGACGGTTTGGAGACAAAGTCAGAGAGGCGAGATTGCGTTGGTTTGGACATGTGTAGAGGAGAGATTCTGGATATATCGGGAGAAGGATGCTAGAGATGGAGCTGCCAGGCAAGAGGAAGAGAGGAAGGCCTAAGAGGAGATTTATGGATGTGGTGAAGGAGGACATGCAAGTGGTGGGGGTGACGGAGAGAGATGCAGAGGATAGGAAGAAGTGGAAACAATTGATCCAATGTGGCGACCCCTAACGGGAGTGGCCGAAAGAAGAAGAAGAATTTTTTATTATTATTATTATTATTATTATTATTATTATTATTATTATTATTACAAACACAACTGTTATTATTAAGAAGTAACATTAATGTGAATGCAAAGCAACCTTTTTTCAGCTTATTTCTGCAGGATTTACAACTTCTACATCTGATGTTTGTAAGAGGCTGTGATCAGTAAGATAAGCAACTGCATGTGCTTGTGGGAACCAGCCATCGCCATTTAGGTGGGAGCAAATTAATTTTTTTAATCAGTTTTAGTTTTCATGCAGTGCAGTGTGAATAAAAGTTTTCCATATGGATCACAGTTTTGACAGAAAAGAATCCAACCTGCGAAAATATGAAGGGATATTCTTGACCTTTTGTATAGCAAAAAGTAATAAAGAAGCTGTCAAATGTTTCACAAGCTAATTGATCTGCTGCCATTTGTGCAAGGCATGACTAAAGCAAAAGCTATTAAGTCAGAAAAGACCCTGAGGCACAGAAAGCAAAGCCATGCATTTTGTACCTGAATATTTTCTGCCTGGCCTGCAGCTCCTGGGCTCTGTGGTTTTTCAAGAGGTTCAAACTCTCTCCATTCAGTATACAAACTGCAAAAATGGAGGGGGCAGTCAAAAATCGCCAAGGTGACGGAAGAAGTTATGTTTGCAACAAAGATTTACTGAAGCACCATATATCCCAGTTTCTCGTTTCATTTCTCACTTTGACGCAATTCTGCTGAGAAGTGGCCTGTGTGTGTAAAGCCCACACCCATGATAATGGCAGCGTTCATACCTGGACCACTTGGCAGCTCCACGTTTCCATCTCTTGTCTGAAGCCATGTGTTACACTTGAAGCGGATTGGTGGCTCTTTGACACCTGAGGGTCCCGACTGCATCACCTCCACCCACTGACAGTGCCAGTCCAGGTCAGGGAAACCAGGCCGCCTTTGCAGACGCAACCGCACCAGCAGCACACGACCAAGGGGCTCCTCTGCTTGCAAACTGAAGGTTCTCTCCTGTGCGGATATTACAGTACGTCATCAGGCTTTTGACACCTTTCAGGGGAAGGCATGCAGAAAAAGAACGAAAAGAAAAATGTGTGTAATTGTAAGAACTTTTACTTACTATGATGGTACAGAAGTGGGCACCTGGCCTTTTGCAGGGACAGTGAATCCAAGTAAAAATTTGGAAAGCTGCTTAAAACAGTCAGCCTATTTATCAGTAACTCATGCCCTCCTCGCTTTACCAGCTGTGGCTTGGTAGTGAGTTAATTTACCCACTTCAGTTTTATTTCCACTGGTTGTCTGCTCTGCTTGTTGTACTATTTGCCATCTTTTGCAGATAAACTCTGGTCTTGTTAAATTTTGGTGCAGATGAGTGAACGTGAAATAAAGCCTCTGTATTCTCCCCTCATACATTCCCTGCAGGTCACTCCTTGAACCGGTACACCCAGTGACGCTGCAACAGTAATGAACAATCTGAGCTTTGTTTACCATGTTTGGCTTTCAACATGGACCATTTTTGCTATCGCTTTCTTCCTGAATACCTTTGGCAGTGAACATTTGCCAAATTGACAATCACAGTTACCAAGAACAAAGCAGTGCTGGAACATTCGTACTTTTTCCTGTTAAACATGCAGGATGCAAACTGAATCTCGGTCTTTTTGTGATGAAACTTTATTTCTGGTTAGATGTTTGCTTCATTCTTGTTGTTAAGGCCTGACACGGATGGGGAGAATAAAATGATAAATAGTATCCCAACCTTTCTTTAATATAAACCACCACTATTTAATACAACTTAAACACGTGATCACTAATAAAGTGAACACTAAGTTTAAGTATTAGCATATTAAAAAATGAGAGTAAAGGAAGAGGATAAAAGATAGGGTTTTGTCAGTACAGTAAGAAGACTCAGACAGTACTGTAGTTTTTACTCTATTTGTCAAACTATACTAAAAGAAGGCAATGTGTCTGGATACCAAATGACCAAAAGCTCATTTCTCAATTGCTTCAGTGCTGTGAAGACGAGCTGGACGCCTGTTTCACCAACCCTGGTCCAGCAGCTCACAGGGCTTCACTTCCTATTGAATGTGCTGTGTGATGTCCTACAGGAGAAGCTTCTTGTTCTCAAGACCTTTGCCAAGCAGTACAGATACCTCCAGCTCCAGTCTCCAGCTCAGTTGAAGGTCAACCCAGCGACAAAATCTAAAACCCAAGCTGGTGTTGCGCACCAGAAAGTCAGTGACCGGCAAAAACCTGCAGGTCCTGATCTTCTTGTGTCTTATTTTGAAATCACCTTTTTCACGTTGACATTCAGTTTAAAGTTTTCTCGCGATTTTGCCGCAGAATAGCACACAAAAATGTCGCAAACGGCTTTGCTTTTTTTTTTTTTTCCAAAACTTGAGTCACTTTGGCCGCAAAAATTACAGAAACGTCCGCAAGATCCTGGAGCTAAATATACCGTGTATATAAGATTAAGCGACAGTGGCTCCATCTAGTGGCCAAACTGTGAGGGTGCAAAAATAAAACGAGTGAACGTATTGACTCAGCTTGATGCGGCGTTTTGTCCCGGTCTGAGCCCCTGTGGTTCGGAACCTTCATCACCAGCGCAGGACATGGAAGCCTCAGCCTGGATTGGGCGCCAGCACGTACCCAAAAAAATCATAATTCTGGGGAATTAGAGTCTGACAAATTCCTTTAGACTGTGGGAGAGGAGCAGGTAAACACCAACACAGACTGAGCTGGGAGATGCTGATGTCCTGAGCAGCAGAGCATCTGACTGTGGCAGCCAAGAACAACAGAACAAAACACCAAAATGTCATCTGATGTGAGGGCACAGGTTCTGCCCATTTGCACAAAAGGCAGGGCATACCAGGACATAAAAAACTTTTCTGTTTTGCGTATTTGAGACAGACACCACACTAGCACAAACCACAGCTTTGCATATGCAGTGGATTCCTGCACAGAGCTCTGTGTCCTCTAACTGAAGAATGATATATAAAAATGTTTAATAATATAATACATAATAATTATAATAATGATGCTGAGGCTACTTTAGGAAATTTTAAGCCAGATTTCCTTTTTGAAGATTTTCATTGCAAGTAAGAGATTCAAAAGATTTCACAACAATGCTTTTAAAGTGGCTTATAACATGAAAAGTATTATCTTTTATTTTGCTCACCTTTATACTTTAAATATGCACCTTTCCAATGATTTGCCTGTCAATACAGAATTATGTTCTTATTGTAGTTTTCCCAAGGAGCAGGGATTTTAACAAGGTGCCACAGAAATGATGTGGCAGCGCTCCTAACAGCTACAATATCTGCTGCCCCAGTGTTAACATTTGGACAAAACAGCTGTTTTTCTTTCTTCAAATCTCTTTCCACTGAAACTTGCTAAACCCGCTCCAATGCTGATCGAGGAATCGGAAGGTTGGAATTATAGATATCGCCAAACAGTGCACTAAATGTTCCTCTACAAGGCCAAAACATGCACACATGTATGTGTTATCATCAATCAATAAAAAGCTGAAATAAAATAAAATTAAAGACTTAGGTTTAACAAACTGAATTAGAAAAATAAGTAATAGTATAAATAGATTGAATGTACTTGTTCAGATGAAATTAAAATTTGGGACAATCACCACTTCCCTTAAATTCTGCACAGATGCTATTGCTATTGTTTAAAGATCTCAAAACCCATTAGGATTGCTGTGAACGTTTGAAAACAGGCCTCTTTCCTGGCCCTGTCCAGGTGAAGCTGGAACAGATGGTGTTATTTTCAGCCACCACTACCAGTGAACAAATAATTTCCCTAACAAAACTTACAGAGGCCTTCTGTCCCCACCATTGCTTCTGTCCCCACCATTGCTAACAGCTGAAGAAGTGAACACACTCACAGTCCAGGAAACAACTTTGCCAGAGTACTCACTGAGCCGGGGGTGAACATCCGTCTAACATCACCCATAGGGACAGTTGGGCTCACATTCTGTGTCCCAATCAGTGTGACCAAGACTGAGTTGTAGGTGCCAGCATTGGGTGAGAGTGATGTCCTCAGGGTCACCTGGTACTCCTCCTCCATCTGGTCCAGGTGTCAGATGGTGTCAGACTTCTAACTGCAGCAGCATGGAGCAGAAGGAGGCTATTTTTATCAAAAGTTTAATATCATAGAATAGAAAAGTGACATTTGATAAAGTCTGGTGGGAAATGACAGTGTAAAATGTACAGCATCTCATTCAAATAAGGAATTCAATTTTAAATATTATTTTATGAAGGCATCTCACGTGACACACCTGTTAACAAAAGAAGTGTCTAAATAAAAAAGCAGTAGATTCCCCACGAATGTGATTTTTTTAAAACACTTTCTTAATTGTAAATTGAATCACTTGATAATATTTTAATATACGTGCTTATTTTAAAACAGGCTTGAAATGTGATGAAGTATGCAAGTATCCCATGTTTAATTGGAATAATTCTTTCCCAAAGATCTGCTCTTAAAACAAACTCTTACATAAAGAATTGTTCAATAGCATTAACTGGAATGGGAAGAAGAGGAAGAAGATGTGTTCTTCAGCCACTAAAAGTTCACCTCTATCCAAATTATGCTGTTTGTCCATGGCAGCTACCGTATGAAATGTAATACTTGGAGAAGAAGAATATGGTTTATGCGGTTTATCAATATGATTGCAAACGTTTTGCTTCACATTAGCTCTGCTAGTAGACACTTATACAAAAAAATGTGCAAAATGTCTGAAACAAATAGAAAATGTAACACATAGCTAAGTCCTGAACACAACTGTTCTGTACACCTATAAAGCCAGATCTTTCCCATGTGCAATATTCTTGGCCATTAAAATTATCGCATGTTATGAACACCCACATTCTCACAAACACAGGGTTATGGACTGCGGCAGTACTGAGTTTACATATATAAACACAAATATGTATATAACTATGTATAACACGTATAACATATAAACAAATATCAGCATTAAACCAAAGCAAGAGCACCACCAAGGAGATACACAAATGAACAGGCAAGCAGGAATTCTGGTTTTGCAGCCCCTGGATGGTGGCCTCCAAAATGAGTTTCTACTTTGTTATAATTTGCTTTGAGAAGCTATTTTTAAATACAGTTGAAAAAATATACACTCATCATTATTATTCTTACAGATATCCTTTTACTTATGAGTTTTCATGTCTAAAGGGAAGTTATTTAATATGAGCCAGTAATATGTTAAATTTGTAAGTTGAGGATACCTGTATGACTGTGGTGATAACAATTATTATTATTATTATTATTATTATTTGAGGTAAAGGTAGCAGGTGGAGCAGTGATAATTGTTGCTTTGAATTTAGCCTGTCTGCTCTACTATGACTTCATACAGAACAAATAACCCAGATGTATAAATGGGAAAGCATGGCAGATAAATAAATATGCAATGTACTGTACATGTTATTAGAACTTTAATTACAGAAATCACTCATAACTCCACAACTTTGGTCTGATATGTGCATGTACAGAAGGGTGAATAACAACCCAGGAATGATTGTACATTGTTTTGGAGAAAAACAGCTGTTGAGAGATTATCGGTAGTGCGAGAATAAGAACAGTTTGCTGGTTAGTCAAATTAATATGAAGCATCTAAACCCAAACTGTACAACCCACAGTACCACATTTTGAGGGTGAACAGTCCATGAAACATGACTTTACTGATCTATATAAGAATTAAAAGTATTTTCATGGTTAATGACATAAGCATCCCTCTGAACCATCTCTGTCACTCCTGGAGACCCCAAGCTGGGAATCTCTGACTAACACTTTGAATACTTTGTGGATAAACAAACATGATGGGTTCTATCATCAAATTCTGTGCTGCATTGTTTGTATGCATTTGCATCTTGTACCTTGATGGCGATAAGAACTTTGCAATTATATTTGAATTGGAAATTAATGGACCCCAGGGGGTAACTGTAAAAAGCACCAATGTCACATTTTGTCAGTCAAAATCCATGTTGAAAATATTTTCTGATTATTTCTAAGCTCCAGTTGGAAATTTGTTTCTGTCCATAATAACTGTCTGAGTAAAACAAAGCCTACTAAATACAGAATATTTTTAAAATCAATGAGTTGGTAACTGTGCACAAGTCTACAGCTGCTAACTCTCAACTGTTGTTTTATTGTAAAATCACCAGTGGAAAAAATAAAGCTTGGCAGCGATGAAAAAAAAGAGATCCAAAAAAGGTAATGCAGTGGAAGAAGGAATAATAGCTTCATTGTTAATGAAAGGAAAATTTTCTGCCTGTTGTTTTGGAACCTTAGCTGATATTCACCAGAGCTCACCTTACCTGGCAGAAACCTCAGTCCAAAAGAGAGGCAGTTTGCGATTGATGTCCTTTCACGTCCCCAAGCGGAGTCCAAAGTGCTCCACGCTGCTTGCACGTTCCTATAAAGTCTTGGCACAAATGCGTGGGAGTGTTTGGCTGTTTCCCCATTCCAACCACGAAATACAAAGCATACAGACCGTGAGCACAGTTACAGCTACGGAGGCCAAGAGTCAAACCCACTATCCGTCTCAGCTTCATTCCCTCAGGCAGAAACAGACTCATGTGGGGCAGAGAGAGTGGCAGTTTGGCGTTTGCTTCCATGATGATCTAAAGATCTGGATCTGTTTAGAAGCCACTGAAATTTCTAACGCAGTTAGAACATCAGAAAAGCATCCAGGCAAAGCAAAGGCTGTAGGAGGAGTCAGTCTCCCTAACCTTAAATGTTACTGCTGGGCAGTTAATCTGAACATTTTATGGTGAGATTATTAACCTGGGAGCAGACATCACCAACGCATGTGTAACACTAAATAATAGAAATCCACAGAGATAATGGTCTTTTACTAAAATAATTCCAACTATCTGAGATGAATTGAAGCTTCTTTTATGCTGGCAAAAGTGCTGTTTTTTGTTTTCTCTTTAGCGCTTCAAAGCTCCTGGGCAGTTCAACTGTAGGTCTGTGTCTGGTTCAGTCTGCATACAACTTGCATGTTCTCCTCACCTTTCCATGGGATTCCATCAAGTCCCACAGTCCACAAGCATGGGTTTTGGGTTAATTTAGGACCCCAAATTCTGTGTAATGTGACTGTGTGACCAGGGATGGTTGTAACATTAGGCAAAGGTAGATGAGTGCCTAAGAACCCTGGTGCCCCATGGAAAAAAATGTAAGCAACATATGTATACTTAAACTTGTACCAAAACTGCATAAAAATTGCTGCTGCAGCAGTTATTTTAGCCATCTTAGCATTAGTGTGGAGTCCCTCTTCAGTCTAGGCAGTAGTGAACTATTCACCAACTTTGCTGTGTCACTACGTCTAACAGTATTAACCGCATAGTGAAGATAGCGAGTTTGTGTCATGATGGTGTGAATGTAATGGTCAACCAAATGTTAACCAAACAGCAGTTCTTCTATTAAGCAGTCCAGGGACCAGTAAGGTATTTTTAAAACCAGGCCTAATTGTTTAGAGTGATCAGTATAAAAAAGGGTTAGAATTAGGACTGATGATTGATATCTTTATCTAGGGCCCTGCAACCATTAAATCTGACCCAGTGTTTGAGTAAATAAAAGTGTGTGTGTGTGTGTGTGTGTGTGTGTGTGTGTGTGTGTGTGTGTG
>JADBHE010000187.1:0-17533 GCA_018136845.1 Heterotis niloticus
TTGATGGAACAACCTGGTCATTCAGTGTATTCAGGTAGTCAGCTGAGCTCATTTTTTGGGCACATAACGTTGCTGAACCCAGACCTGAGCAACTGAAGCAACCCCAGGTCATAACACTCAGTCAAAGCCAGATGCTGACTTCTTTTTTGGCCTGGCAGTGTATTTTATTTTATCTTAAAAAAACACGTTGGGGGTGTGGATGACTTCCCCCGAGTGCCATTCTGTGAAATCCGTGAGTGAACCCTTTGTGTGTGTGTGTGTGGGGGGGGGCTCGGCTTTATTAGCGATTAATTATTTTCTTATCAAACTTTAGTTTTTTTTTGCTGTCGGCTCGACTACGCCGAGTATTAATCGGAAGCCCTTGCGCTAATTCCGCTTCGCCGCTAGAGGGAGCCCCGCCTTTTTTCCCACCACTAGGTGGCGACAGAACCTTTAAGACGCGAATTCCAGGCAAAAGTGCGGGAAAATAAGGAGCGGGCGGGACGCGGACCCCGCAAGCCTCGCACGCAAAGCACGGTGAGACACCGCGATTTACTTTTCTTATTTGCGTGGTTAATAATGGAGCGACAGGTAGACACCGACACGCTTCTGTAGTTGCAGTTGTGAATGTAATCCATATAATTTAGGCTATCAGGATTCTATTACCCCAAGGGTGCGCAAGTCAGGTCCAGCAAATTGAAGAGGTCTCTACAAGCGCCCCTCAGAAATGGGATTTATAATCCACTAATAAATGACGGGATCATAACCCTGATATTAAACAAGTGTGACAAATGTTATAAAATTGGTTGGGATTTGATTAAAAGAAAGAATTTTGATCGAGGCGCCGTTGCTAGGAAAGCAACCTGTCTGGGGGAGCTTCTTGGGGAAAAGTGTGGACCTCGGCGGCGCCGCTGTGCTGCCGGTGTGGACGATTTCCTCCCTGTCAGCAGCTGAAGTTTTGAGCGACTGTCCTGCCCCCCCACCGACAGCACCTGTCACAGATGAATAGGCCAGCGTTGCTGAAAGGAGGTGAACGCAGGGAAGGCAAAAGCGCACCCCAGCCAGGGTTCTTGTCATGGCATCTGTTCTCTGTACCCCTGGCTGCTTCCCTTGTTTCAGCAGCCAAGCTCCCCGGTTCAGAGGTTTTACACCGATCGGCGCCGACCGTCCCGCTGCGCAGCCGGACCCCCTCCGTACCACTGCGGCCGCTCCCCGTCTGTCTCTGCCCTCCTGCGCTTCCAGCCTGGGCCGGACTGTGCTGGGACCGGGCCCGATGGGTCCTCAATTGGGCCGACACCACCCATCCAGCCAGGCCTGTCCCTCGCTGTTATTGTTCAGGTTGATGCTTTTATCCAGAGAGATGTTCACTTTGATTTATTCACCAGCTGCATATTAGCAATGGAGATTTCTGTACAGCAGGAAATGTGACTCTGCACTTTGGGTCGCCTTCCCCTGACCCCTCCCACCACCACCACCACGCTTTCCACTTTTATTCTCTCTTTTCTTCCCTCTCAGCAGTCCGCAACACCTCTGGGTTCTCATTATGCCGCTAAATTGAAATAAATAAAGTAAACAGGAGCGACACCGTGAGACTCAAGGAAGGGAACGAGGCGCTGTCCCTTCCTGCCTCTAGGAGGCGTCCTCACCTCAGCCGTCCCCCGCGGCACCGCGTCGTCTGGCTCCTGTCAATCTCATTCATCTGGAGAAATCTTTATTGTCATGACAGGAGGTATAATGGTTCACCAAGGTTTTTAAACGGGGGAGGGAGTGAAACATTGGATCTGTCATCCGCTGAATCGCATCCCATCTCAGCCGCTTGATAAACACTCCTCGCCCTCTTTGTACTACGGTACTTTACTCTCATTGCCAACATCTTGTCTCTTCTTTACATGTAAGATGTCATAACTACCGCAATGCTTGTGCGTTTGTTTCTTGCACCCGCACGTTATTGCTTATCTTTGCAGTGCGTTTGCCGTATTTGTTCCAGCACAGCGGTGCAGCACAGCTCCTGGGTGATGTGTGTGGACTTGGGTCCAAGTCTTTCTCAGTCTGCATGAAGATTGCAAATTCTGCCCATGTTTGTAGGAGTTTCCTCCCACAGTTTAAAGACGTGGATCAGGTGAGTTGGTGACTTATTTTGCGTGTTTTCGTGTGTGCATTTGTGTGGAAGAGAGGGAGGCTGTTCTTTGAGGTGGCATCTCATCGAGGGTGCACCGTGGACCGCCATCGCTGGTCTTTGTACCAGTGTTATGGTTACACTTATTTATTGTCAGTGCGTCTATCTTATTGGACTTTATTTGGAAAAATACATTATTTCAGTTCTCTCTCTGCTGAACGATCTTCTTTTACCCATGGGGGAGGAGGATCCGTTTCCCTTTTACTGTTGCGGTGTGTGAAGCAGCACTGAGCGGGATACAGGAGTATGGTGCGTGCAGCATTTTTATCCGCAGCTGATTATGAGGGTTTTATGGCCGTTGTACCGTACATCCAAAACGCAAGCTGCGATTTTACCCCGGTATATTTTTGTTTCTGTTGCGTTTATGATGTCGTAAAGTGTGTGGGATATCTTTGTAAGTATTGCAGCCGCGCTTTTAATTTGCTCTTCGATGTCTCCATAAAAGGCCATCAGAGGGGTCCCTGCGCAGCGCTGGACGGGTCGGCTGCCGCGAAAGGAGCACGGTGAGAGCATCCACAATGAGGGTACAGGAGGGCCTGCTGGGGTGGGGGTGGGGGTTGGCGAGAAGCTGGTGATGAATCCGTCGCTTGGACTTTGATGTGTGATGTCCCACTCCCCTACTCAGACCTGGTGCACAAGCAGACCTCCCACCCTTTGTAGGCCGTGATAGAGAGGGTTTTGAAGGAGTTGCCAGCCTTTTTTTTCCCGAGATTTGGTGGATGGTGCTGTGTGTGTGTGTGGGGGGGTGAGGTGCTGGAGCACACGCTGCCTTGGCATGGTGTAACTAAACACGAATGATTTCTTCCAATTAAGACCATGGCGTTGGAAAAGGGGGAGCTAAAGGAGGTGATTTAGGATGCGGGGCTGAAGGAGGTGGCAGTGAAGACATCCAGCAAAAGGGTGTAGCACAGTGTGGGTGGGGTGTCTACTGAAACGGCAGATGGCGCTAAAGGAGATGCCGTAGGGAGGCGACTCCCAATCGGAACGGTCCAGTACACCCAAAACCAGTACCGGCCCGCAGTACCCAGACCAGCGCCAGCGTAGTCTCAGGGCCCCGGTCCGTGCCGTCCAGGCGAGTAACACCTTAGATTTGGTGATTTGGATTTTTGGTTTCCTCACCCACGGCACCTGGGGCCTTTATCAGCCCTCCCCACTGCCCCCGGACCAGTAGCAAAATTCAGGTTCTCGGCAGCTGAACCCGAGTGTGGGGTGCCATGTTGTCTTCGCTTAACGGGACTCCAGGCTGTAGCAGACCAGCCGGTGGGCTTCCAACAAGGGAAGGGGTAAAATGGACGGAAAAAAGAAATGTTGACGCTGTCGAAGAGCATATTGATTTTTATCTGCGGGTTGCCTGAGCACGCCTGGTTTCATGTTACAGTTCTGAAACGAGAAAAGAAGAAATTGTCAGAAAAGGGAAGAAATCGTGTGACGGGGGTGCCAGGAAGGGAAAGCGGATGGGGGCGAGGTAGCCTGGCGACTGGATGTGTTTGTTCCCAGCACCCGACGCTCGCATGGCCAGAGAGGCGTGGATTAGCGTGGAGATTAGCGCTGTGATTACACAATGTCTCTGCACTAATGATTCGAGCTGTTTGTTCATGTTATCATTCCCACTGCAAAGGATTTCGCCACTGCGGCTGAGATAACACAGGGATTATCCCCCAGCGGGATATTATACGCGCTGTCCACGGCACCCGGAGAGACATTTCGCTGACCCCCCGCGGCACCCGGAGAGATATTACACCGACCCCCGGTAACGCAGAGAGACGCCGCGCTGACCCCCCGCGGCACCCGGAGAGACATTACGCTGACCCCGCACGGTACTCGAAGAAACATTACACGTTCCCCGTGGCGGCAGCGCTCTCGGAGTTATGCTGATACCCGCGAGACGTTGCGCTGGAGACTTTATCGTGACCCCCCACGGCGGCGAGTGAAGCCGCACACGGGTCCCCTATATCACCTCTATAGATTTCACCCCCCGCTAGTATCCTCAGAAAGAGGTTTTTCTGCGGCTGCCCCCATGCCGGTTGCCCGCGTGTTCCTCCAAGCTCGCTCGCCGCGCTGATCTTGCTATTACAAGGTCGATTAAGCCACTAATCCCCAAAATACACGCATTCAACAGAGCAAGGGGAGAAACCTGCTTAACTGGAGGAAATGGCACGACTTCTCGGTACCGTTTGGCTTCTGCGGGCTGCGGACGGCCGTGAGGGAACCCTCGACCGAATCGAGGCGAGCTAGCGTTTTCTAGCAGGTCCGTGGACGTTCGGCAAACCGTGGTCACGCGAAGCCACCCGGCACCTCCGGTTGGACTGTTCCGTAAACGCGACGCAAAGTCGACGCTTGTAACAGCAGGAGGAAGGAGGGAAGGCCGTATGGGGAATTTTCAAGCTGATACAACACTCGGCAAATGTTTATATACGCCATTGGGGCTTCATGCTGATTTGTTTGGATGCTGGTTTGTCTTTTTGCCCGTTTGTTTGTGCAGCGATTTGTCTATATGCCGTCGCCCGTGTACTTGAGCATCTGCACGCCTTATTGTGTCTGTGCAAGCGGCAGGTCAGATTTCGGCTTTGCACAAGCCAGTGCGTCAGCAAACACGGCAACGGCGCGGCTGCTATCCAATCGCTAAATTTTCGCCGGTGATTTGCAGGCTTCTAGCTGTCGACAGATCCGTGTTTGTGTTTGGCGGTGCCTTGACATCCGCATGTCCGTTCGCCGGGGTTGCCTTTGTGGACGACCGTCTTTGCGGGGTTGCATCATTTCCTGCTCCGCGCACCTCAACCTTTTCCTTTATCTCAGCTCCGGTTCTGTTCCGCTTTCAGCATCCCTTCTCGTACATCATAACCGCTCGCGCTGTCCTCCGCCAACATCTCCATCCTGGCCGTCCCTTCCTCCCTCCCACCGACTGACTCATTCTCCCATCTGAGGCTGCCTTCGTCTCTTCTGCATCCCCATAGTGTGTTTAACGAGTTCTGTTCTCCTTCCTGAAGCAGCCACCCTCCTTTCGCTGGCAGACACTCTGGTCGCCGAGAGAGAACCAAGCTGCGGAAAGGAAATGCAGGAAATCCGAGGACCCCACCCACCCCCCCTTCCATCTGCGATCTCATCTGCATCGCTCCGGCCTTTTTATCAATTCGAGAGCGGATTTTAGATCTGCAAAAACTCTCGCTCGCTTTCATCTACCCTCTCACCCCAGCTCCGCCGATTATCCCTGCGCGCCGCCTTCCTCGAGGATCGTGGCTGCGCTCGTCTTTTCTCCGAGTTACCACGCCTGAGCTCTTTTTCTCCAGTTCTGCCATTTTTTTGGATAAAGACACCTCCTGTTTGCTGCTAACTAACAGAAGACCTGCACTGTTGACCTCTTAGTGCTCCACCAGTCCTTTGACCCCATGTCCTCCCGATGGCTACCAGATAAACGCGTCCCTGTCCTCGTGCTGCTTCTCCTGCAGCCGACCGGCAGCAGATGTCAGCCCCTTTCTTCTCTGCCTCCACAAATACTGCCCATTCTCCATTATACGCTTTCTTTACAAGACCTAAGGCTGTGCTGTGGATAACCAATTCTCTGCATTTTTTTCCCCAGAAATGAATTACTCTTCTCCCCAGTGCTGTATAGCCGGCGGTTAATGTACTGTTTGACGCTGCATTGTACATTAATTCTGCACCTTGTCTGTTGCTTGCGCTTCCCTCCTTGCGCGCCGTTGTGACAAGTTTGTGCCTGTAATAGGACACAAATGCAATTATGCGATTAATGGGGATACTAATGATGCCGTGCCAGGGCTTTGTTTTCCTCTTTGCACATTTTGCTCTACTAAGGTGGACGCGACGATCTGTAGGAGGAAGAGCGTCGTCTTAAGGAATGGTGTGAGAAATCTGGGAATGATAATGGGGGTAACGGTGGGTAAAGGGCAGCTGGAACGTTGCGTGGTGTTGGTGTTGACCGTGTCAGGTGCGCAGTCTGACCCTAACCCCAAACCCTACGTGTGCGTCTGGGAAACCGACATGGTAACAAGCGGAGTGAAATGATAATCCTCCTGTTCCCGAACACAAGCCCTTCCACTCCACCAACATGGCTGTCAGAAACGGAGGAGAGAGATGGACTCTGTGACCTTGGAGACCTTCCGCCTTGCCTTCCGGCTGTACCGTTTTTAAATATCCGTTAATGACTTGCTCGGATAATTGATAACTTGGGATTTTTTTTTTTTTTTTTCCCCCCCTACCCGCATTTTGAATGTTTAACTTTCTGCGCTGAGATCGTACCGCGGTGGGGAGGGATCACTCCAGAGCCTTGGGTCTTACTGGAAGCGCATCGTCCCGCCGGCGGAAACGTCGATGCGAGTCGCCCCGTTTGCGGAGACGCCAGCGCGCATCTCAGACAGCCCGCAGAAATGAGGGCAAGTGTCTCCGCTCGCTCCTGGAAATGTTGGCCACGGTGCGATTTGGCTGAGCGAACCGGCCGACTCGGATGAGGCGGTTGTCTCGGACGTGCCGGATTTTACCGAAAATCACTGGTGCAACACCCTGTAGCAGTTAATGACCTCCACCTAGGAATTTCTCTTGCTGTCAAACCGAGGGTCAGCCTTGCAGAAAAGGAAGGCAGAAACTACTTGATCTCCCATAGCCTGAGCCCCGCAGCAGGTTGTGCAGCAACCTGGGCTTTACGAGTCCAGCAGGAGGCGCAGCGGTTGAGGGCGAAGCGATCGCTCCCGATCCAGCGCGAGGTTGCCGTGGTCTCGAACCTATCCTGGCAGCACCAGGCGTTAAGCAGGTACGCTACGAACGCGACAGTTGTTTTAGATAAAAGCTGTGAAATAATATTAAAAAAAGCATTTAGAGACCAACGAGGTTTAATGGGATTCCGACACAGAATTTTTTTTTTTTTTTTTTGGGTCAATTACAAATTTCGAGCTGGTGGTGGGTGTGCTTGTTAATTTGTTGTAACCTGCAGGGTAAAATGGATAAAATCGCTGGAAGTTACGTTTTTCTCAGAAGCGTAAATGAATAAGTAACCGATTAAACGAAATAAATGTTACAGCGAGGGAGATTCCCCCCCCAAGCACGCAACCCTGCCTACCAACCTGCCCCCCGCCCAGCCCGCAGTCCCCTGCGTCCCTCTCCTTCTCCCTCCCTTGCAGCCCCTCCTCCTTGGCTCTGTTGCTAAAGCGGCAATGAGGAGATCTTATTACCCGGGCGTTTAATAATGCATCCCCTTAGCCTCCGCCATCGCGCTCTGGATTTTGTGAAGGAATCGGCTTAACCTTAATTAGAGGGGGCGCTGAGCGCCGGGCCTCAATCAGCGACCGGGTCACCTGACCGCCGACGTGCGGTCGTGCGCCGTCCTGCCGTTATCCTCTCCCTCCTTTCCGAGTAGGCGTAATTCCCTGTGTTCCGTCGGCGCCCCGCCGCTCGCGGCTCTCTTTGTAGCAGGTGCTTAGCCAGGTTACTTAGCAGCTTCGGGTCGTGCTCCCACGTGGAGAAGCGCTGATCCTCGCGCGCACCTGGATGTGTCGACTGCTACGCGGGCGTTTGCGAAGGGTCTCCGAACGGTCGTCGCAACAGGCGCCTCCTTGTTTCGGAGCCTGTTTCTCTTCTCTCTAACCCCCCCCCCCCCCCCAGCTGTCGCCGTCATGCTCGGCTTTGCGCCACGGGTGAAGGGTTCGTCGCACCAGCAGGTGGTGGGTTCAGACCCGGAACACTACGGCGCTCATCGTTAGCCGCCGCTTGGCACAGCAGCGCGACAGATGCCGCGCGCATCGGCAGGCTTCCAGCATGTCGGCATTCGGGGCTTATTGTACCATAACCTCTTCTCATCTGGATATGTCTGCGAACGTCGCACAAAAAAGTCACGGTTGCGGTCTTGGCCCAGTAGGTGCGGGGTAAAAAGTCTGTTAACATTTATGTATTTATCTGTTACTTCCCTCAAGCACGATTTAGAATGTAAAATATGCTCATTTGTACAGCGGCCTAATTTTTACCGCGTTACTTTAGGGTGAGCGCGTTGCTCAAAGCGGGATTTGAACTCGAACGAGGTGGCGCCAACCACTGCGCCGCCCGTGCGTTTACACGAACGCGCAGAATAAAACGCCGCCGAGGCGGCACGAACGCGTACGGTAGAAGCCCTTCCAGAGTTAAGAGAAAAGCGTTCAGATAGGAATTGACTGCTCAAGAAATGAAAACAGACAATTAGTTATGTTTCTCTAAGCGAGCGGCTGAGGGGTCAAAATTTCGGAGGGAGGGGGGAAAAAAAGAGAGGGACAAGTCGGAACGGAGATTGATGATGCATTTTATGTAATGAAAAACAAGACATCAGTGGAGGAAATGGCACTTTAAATACATAGGAGTCTTTATTAGATTAGACACATTAGGCCGGGGCGTACCTGTGGGGATTGCGAGGCGGAGCGTCGCTACAGATGTGGCTTCATTAGCTGTGATCAGCGCCCAGGCTTGTCAGCGGACGCCATTAATGGGCCCGCGCACAAATATCGTATCGTGCAAACTTTACTGAGTGTTAAGAAGCAGTATAATAGCTTTTAACATAATGGTCTGTGTTTAAAAAAACGAAGAGGTAGGGCTTTATACGTTATGCTGTACAGCAAATCCCTGTACGGGGGGGGGGGGGTGAAAGGAAAAATCTCCCTGCTTTGTGAGATTTGAAATTCTAATGGAATTTGCAGGGTAGAAAGGCTAGGAAGGGTCAGACTCGGAGCACGGCGCAGCTCGAGATGGTTCACACCCAAGGCTGGGTGGTGGAACTCCGGCCCAGAAGTGGAAGAACGCGGGCCCCGGGCAGCAGGGGGGTGCTTCGTGCGCGGAGGCTCGGGTGCGTGCGGGCGACGGCCGTACGGGCAGGTGCCTCTCCGTCCCCCTGTCATGTACACCCGCCCCCAGGGGACAGTGGCAGGCGGAGTGAGACGGTTAAAGTTTTTTTTTTTTTTTTTTTTTTTCCGAGAGCCCCTGAAAATTAAAAGACATGAAATATTCATAAGAGAATGTCCGCAGGCACTTTTAATACCCAGAATTAGATAGCTGAGCCCTGAAAGGGAGAATGAGAGAGTGAGTCAGGGACGGAGGGAGAGAGTGAGCAAAAGAGGGAGGGAGGGATGGATGGATATGGGGGAAGGGAGTGCCGCGTCCCTCAGAGATCGCCAGGCGAGGAGCTTCATGAAGAGGTGGGCACAGCATCCCTCCGCCACGCGCTCCCCCGCGCTGCCGCTCCGATCATTAAAAGCCGCAGGTACGCGCGCGCTCAGGAGCAGTCAAAGCTACCGGTGCGGCTCGCGCCATCTTCGCCCGAGGAGGGGGTCTCACGAGAGTGGCAGCAGCGGGGAAGAAATTTGCTGACGCGGGTCGCGTCGCTGCCGTCGAAGGGGCGGAGCGGTTTAAACACCGAGAGTTTCTGTAACGGTGGTCCTTCCGAAGCACTTTAACACGAGCCCCCCCCCCCCCACGGCAGCGCACCCCCTGCAGCCCCGAGTGCTTCCGAGACCTCGGTCGTTCAGATGCGGTTCGGCACCGGGCCGTCGCCGCGTGCCGTTTTTGTCCTCCGGCTCCACCGCCTGGCCCCCGAATTGGCCTTCACCGGCCCACCGTCCACCGGACTGTCCTCGACTACCTCGCCTCCCCCCGTCAACCGGGCTCATCCGTACCCGCGTTCTTTTCGTCCATTTCAGCCATTTAGTATGTTAATCGGCTGTTTTATTTTGACGCAGTTATTTGCGAATTCCCTTTAGGCTTTAATGTCCAGCGCTGCCAAATCATTCCGGCTATTTTTTTTTTTTTCCTGGCTACATGGCTGTTCCCTGACTCTCACTCCTGCTGCAATATGTATATTTGTTATTTTGAAAACATAATATCATACACATTTGTTAATAAGGAAAAACACAAGCCTACATCGTGCGACATTTATTTCAGCGTGTGTTCTGCTGCAGTTTGGATCGTTCGTGCGCGTTTCGCCGAAGCTGTTCACATGGCTTGCAAAATACGGCTACAAGCAATCCTTGCGCATTCTCGCTGTTTGTTTAACATTGCCCCCCACATATGTGCTTGTAAATTTTGGAGGGATGGGACGATATATATATTTTTTTTGGTTTTGCAGAAAATGCCGCATTCCTTTACGCCCGGATAAACTTCGAAGGAGCCGGGGAAGCGTGCGCAGGCGGCGCGCTTGATCCTCGCGCCTCTCGCGGGCCTCGCCGCTCGGCTGACGCAGGCGCCGCTCCCGTCGGTTTAGGGAGAAGCGAAAGGGCTGAGGGTGATGCGGAGGGCACGGAGGAGAGAGAAAGCGAGCGCACGCCCGCCCGGGGCCTACCTTCCGGGAGGGATTAGTCATCCCGCACTTTGCTGCGGCAGGTGACGCTAAACAGGAGTCGGGGCAGGGCCATCTGGCCGTCCCCCAGTTTGTCCCCGCTTACCTGTACGGCCTTTCCGCCCCGCAGGCCGTGCGGCATTTTTCCGTCAATTAAAGGTGCGCGTGCGGGGATGCTCGCGCTCCGTTCCGGAGAAAGCGGATCTCCGCGGGCGCGAGCGGGGGCCTCATTAGAACCGCGTGCGAGACGGAACACCCTTTGTAACCGCGCAGTTATTGCCGCGTCTCTCCAGGTTTAACCTGTAAGAAGGAAGCCGTGCTGCTGTAGCTGCTAGTAATTATTGTTATTGTGGCACGTCTGCGGGGAGAGACTCATCGCGTTTCTCTCTTTTTTTGGAAATGTATTCGGTTCTCCGCAGACTTCTCGCGCGCGCGCACGCACGCACGCGGGGGTTTTTTGTGCTAATGCGAAATACGGTGTTTGTGTGCTACCGGGCATCCGCTAGCACGCCAATTTGTGACCTTTCCTTCTGACCGGAAGGTTGTTGTTTTGAGGCCCAGGGGAGGAGCTGTTGTTTTATCCTTGAGTGCTTAATTTAGCTGTGTTTGTGCCTTTGTGAGGTAAAGGAAAGATGTGTGTGTGGGGTGGGGGCAGCATCCACATGTGTAGGAGAAAGAAAGTGTGTTGCTGTGTGAGCGAAAGACAGAGAGAGAAAGCTGTGAGGAAATCTGTGTGAGCCATGGAAGACATAAGACTGCGTACAGTTTGTGTGTGTGTGTGTGTGTGTGTGTGTGTGTGTGTGTGTGTGTGCGCGCACGCGCGCGTAATGAAGCGCACAGATGGGAGGTGGGAGGCTGGAATAAGAAGGGGAGGGGGGTGACAAAGGGAGCACCAAACATGGAGAGATGGGGGTGACTGAGGGAGAAAGGGAGAGTCGATGGGTGGGGAGGGGTAGAGAAAGAGAGAGAGAGAAACAGTGTGTTGCACCCTCTCTGGCAATGCAGAGGAAGTGTTACATGACATGAAGATAATTAAAAAACAAATAAATATATATTAAAAAGAGATCTGCGGGCAGCCTGCGCCGCTGTCAGTTGGCTTCCTCCCTGACAGTTAGTCGTAGTCGAGTGAGGCGCAGAGTAAGGCCAGAATGGGGCTGCTAAATAAATCCTGATCTGCGGGACGTGACCCACAGACACCTGCTTCACCTGGCAATACGTTGGACCCCCTCAACCCCCCCGGGAGCTTCCAGACAGGTAACCTTCACAGCCACCGTTCTGTTTTATCCCGCAGTACAAGAAGCCCGGGGTGCGGGACAGGACGGCGGAGAGAACTTCTGCTGTCAGCTTCGGGACGCCGGCGTCGGCTCCGTTACACTGCGGCTGCACAGTTGACAGTCGGGGGACACGGCAGGATTGCCACAGGTCAGACGGAAGGTTGGCAGAGCTCGCGGTCTGAGGTGCAGGTGTGGGCTCGCTCATTGACAATTGACTTTGACTCTGGAAGTTTTGGTCTCGCGCACTAATGGTTGACTTTGTAACCATCACGGGAATTTGGGCTTCTCGCTAGTCATTGACTTTATCTCAGCGGACATTTGTTTTTACACTTTGGCGGTTGAGTTTGACTCGGTTTGATCTGAAGGTTGACTTTGTCACGGTGAGATTTGTTCTCACGCACAGATGAAGTGCCGTCTCGCGTGCCAACGGTTAATCTTTGTGGCATCGGAAGCCAAGTTTCACTCACTCACAGCTGGTACCCTGGTTATGCAGGTTGACTTCGTCTGGTAACGCTGAGCGTGAACGGTGGGCCGGGTTCGACACATTAGACTCGGTGATGTTTTCGAGTGCTGATTTTGATGCACCGGAGCTGCAAAAATGGGTTTAACACACCGACCGTTATGGAGCAGAGCTGGATGGAGAGCTGCACTTGACACAGTGACAGCTGGGTTATAAAGCAGGGTTCAGTAGCTGGTTTGGGGAGCGGGCAGCCGAGGTGGAATTCATGTGTGGGACTGAGGATCTGACGGACGTAGGAAAGGCGAGAGACGTTGCTAAACAGAGGAAGGATGGGAGGATTGCCAAGACAGACGGGAAGAGGAAAGTGAAAATAAATGGGGAGCGAGGAGGTAGAATTGAGACAACAGAAGGGTCCTGAGGCAAGCAGGAAGAAGAGGACGAAGAGCAGGAGCAGTGGGGCTAGGAGATGCACAAAGCCTGTGAAGACAAGCGGACAGAATCTGGTGCCCCTTCTTACCACCAGTGACCAATAGCAATCCGTAAAAATGTATGAAAGCACCCCCCGCCGTGGTGGGTCAGACTCGGGAGATCCTTCTGCCTGCCCAAGAGCTGTCCAGTCAAAATGTGGATGTGAATACGACCAATGCCAGCTGAGGTCATTCTCTCCGATACCATCCATCCATCAGCGAAGCGGTGACCTTTCGTACAGTTTTATTGTTTTATTCCTGTCTGCTGTGGTATTTTCACTCTGGAGCACAACATCCTGCATCCAGCGTCTGAAGTCTTCAGGTTTAAGTTCTTTGCAGTTCCTCCTTGTCCACATTTCCCATCCAGCTTTTTCTCAACCACCAAGGAGCAAACCGCCTTAAAGGTGTCAGAAATGCCGAGGCCAAGAAATGTCTCACCTTCTTGCAGGAATCTAACCTCAAGCCCAAACTTGGACTTTTACGGAAAGCAGAAGAGGCGGCCCTTGTGTTCGAATCCCACGCTGCACGGCTGCGGCGCGTTGTTTCGGGGGGAGGGACGCCAGTTAGCGTACGCTGACCGTGTTTGCTGTGTTACCTGATAAGGAGGGAATTTGGCGAGCTCTCCATGAGATGTTTTAGGGTTTATTTCAGTGGTACCCACACGCAAATGCTCAACCTGTGCACGCAGTAAATCCAGGAATCCAGAGCAGCAAATACTGCCGTTATTCCTAAAAAATGGCTGCTTAATCGTTGGCGCTTCTGCGTGTGTGGGTTTACCACTGGTCCGGACTGTGCGTTTGCAGGGCTGCTTGCGCAGGGGTGTGTGGTGTATAATCATTAGGTCTTGGCGATAGAGTTGGCAGTCCTAGAGGTGTTTGGTGGAAATAGGTGTCTTGTTTCATTTTAACGCGATATGTTGCAAAAATATCGCCTCTGCAGTGGGCACCTGTGATTCTATTCGATATACTTACTTATCCATCCTTTATTTATCTATTGATCTGCATCTCCTGTTGAGCGTCACGGTATGCTTGCTTGAATAATAGCATAAACCAACTATATGTTTAATATACAGAAAGTCTTGATCTGCTGCACAGACATTGGCATTGGGACACACACACACACACAAGCTGTATGCAGGGGTGTGATGAATGCTTTGGGCAAGATGGTGATCATGAAAAAGGAGAACCACCTTCAGTGACCAGATGGTGAGAGCACTTTAAGGTGAATGTAGCCAAAGTAATATGCGTGGGTGAGCCACCGCGAGGGTCCATGCTCGCATTTGAGTCTCTGCTAAGGAACCAGATTTACGCCTTAGTGTCAAAAGAGCACCCCAACCTGAAACCCCTGCACCGATCTCTCAGTCAATCCTGTCCTTGGCTTCCTGTCTTCTGGGACCTCCTCAGAAGACAGGAGTCCCTTTGGGGCCTTCATTACCCACTGTGGGAACACTGCAATCTCCTTCCTGGGACCTCCGTAACCATCTCCGGCTCCCCTGAGTTAAGTGCTAGAGACCTGAGGTCCAGCCCACTTCCAAAGCAGTCAGGAAATTAGGTTTCCTCTTCACTGTACACAGTTTAATGAAAATTCTTCCTTATAAAAAGTGGATTCTGTGTATTTGTGTGTGTGTGTGTCCATTTGAAAAGATTGCTGTTTTGGAAGTGGCTGCAGTTTTGATTGAGCAGGTGCCTCTTGAGGACCTCGCCGTCCGCACCCCAGGACCCTTCAGCGCGGCGCCGTCCCCCGGGGGCCTGGTGCGAAATGCATTAAGAGCCCAGCGGAGCAGCCGTTAATCTCCAACACGCAATGAGAGGCTCGTGGCTCTGCAACAGGGACACGGTCGTCACGGGTGGCAGAGATAGACGTGGGAATGGAAATCTCTGTGATTAATGGACTTCCTCTCTCTGCCGCTGCGGTTCACTTCCCCACTGCCAAAAACGCTTCCGGAAAGCTCGGCCCTTCTTTCTGAATGCAGCAGTGCTCGCGAGCAGTTAGGCTGCCCGGATAAAACGGGCATCCGCGTATCTGGACTGTCCTCCATACCTGCATCTTGGGGTGTAGTTTCAGTTTTAATAGCATCAAAGAATTGAATTAAACACAATAACCAGAGCAAGGGAATCTGCTTCTTGTTTTGTTCTATTCTGCAGCACTGCATGTTTTGATTTTCGGGAGGCGGCTCCGCCGAAGGGCTCCAGATTTTCGTGTTATATTTTAAGAATTAGATTTTTGCAGTCTCCAAATGTTTGGTTGTAATGACAGCAGGATCATTTGGTTTGTAAGCGTGTGCCGTCCAGATCGTCCTCATTTCCATCTGTCCACATGAACCCGCCTGATGTCCAGAAGACTGTATCCCTGCTCACGTCATTCTGCATTCCTATTTCAAGGTCTTTGTAGGTGTGTGTGTGTGTGTGTGTGTGTGTGTGTGTGTGTGTGTGTCAGGGGGACGGTTGGTGGGGGGGTGACTGTAATTTAGAATTCAGTAACCCATCATCCAGACCGTTCAGAAACGGTTTTCCTCCTTTGAAGTGATAACAGGGGAACAAGTCTGTCCTGTGCAGCAGCAGTTGGCTTTGTGATTTCAACCTCACCTCACAGCTGAGGAGCTCAGGTGCAAATTCACATTCTCGCTGTAGTAACCCTGATCAAGGTGTTTACCCTGAGATGACGCAGTGGAAACGGTCCTGCTGTAGGAATGCATAAATCACTGCAAGTGGCTTAGTGTACAAACCTAACATTGAAGGCGACCGTGGGAAAAAATGTGCGATTAAAAAAAAAAAAAAAAATAATCGTAATAACTGAGGGCCGACACGCGTGTCTGACACCAGGGCCACTGTGCCGTCCGCTGGAGACGAGTCTGAACTCACTCCCGTGCTCCTCATACACACTCTCACCCCTGTTATTCCACATAGACAAGGTTTTGAAAAAATCCAGTGACAAGAACCCCGTTTACTTAAGTTTCTTTATGATGGGGGCTGAGTGACGGTCACGGAGACTCAGAGGTACATTTACGGGCCAGAGCAGGTGGGGAGGATGGGCAATAAAAAAAAAAAAAAAGCAATCAAATTACAGGTGTGTGGGGGATGCTTGGGATGAGTTTCCTTTGAATGTCTGTCTGTGTGCGTGCGCGTGCGTATCTGGTTTTTTTTTTTTTTTTTTGTCCTTCCAACTTTTGTTTGTCGGCAAACACTATGAACGCTGATCTCGAACCCCCGCTGCTCCTAATTGGCCCAAAAGCCAAACAAACTCCGCCCCGCGTCACTCCTCCCACCTCCTCCCTTCCCTTCGCCTATCCTGTCTGTCGCCGGCAAGTCAGTCGGCATCACGCAGGGCCCGTGAAGCTAATGCTGTTAGCGGTGCGGCTATTGTGCAGATTCCAAAGGAGCTGTACTGCACGGAGAGTGCGGTTGAGTTCTAGCACTTCTTTTGGAGCCTCTCTGTTTGCACCTGTCTTTACCCCCCTGGGCCCGTTGAGGATGCTCAGCCCATTGGCGGCCAGGACGTTGTTTTACATAAGTGTCACAATTGTGGTGGCGTAAAAGTGCAGTGCGGTGCAACTCTGAGACACGCGCTCAGCGGGCATCCTGAAACACCCACGCACAGAGATGCGAAACGGGGACAGCGCACGGCCTCTGCACACACATGCGTGCACGCCCGTGCGCGCGTTACCGTGGTCATGTTAGCGATCCTCTTGCTCCTCCGTACCCTCTTCCCGAAGCTGCCGGAGAGACGGCGCCCGAGAGCTTGGCGTGCCACGTAGCGGCTAATTTACCGTTTGATTGATGGTTTAATATTGCTGACTGCGACCCGGCTGCCCCCCGCCTACCCAATGAAGCTGCAGGCGTGGAAGATACTCGGTTTCTGTCTGTGTGGGTGGGAGGGGTGGGGTGGGGGGTATTACAGAGTGTCACGATAGTTTGTGAGTGTATCGCGGTGTTTATGCCTTAGAGTGCAAGTGGGGGGGAGGGTTGCGCATTTGTAGTTTCACCTGTGTTTGAACGGTACTTTAAACCAGCACTTAACACGGAGCCCGGGGTGTTTACCAGCGTTGTGCCCCCGAACAAACTCCGAGGAATGAGTGTGGATGGATGTATTAACAAGGATTATTATTATTATTATTATTATTATTATTATTACCAAATGCTTGTCCTCCTGCATAGGAGCTACCCACGATTCTACCCATAATATTATTTTCTGTGATGTCCAAAACAAATTTATTCTGTCTGTTTACAGCGGACTTGGGTTAAGCACCTCCTTTAAAGGGATAACTGCAAAGCCCTGCCTGAGACCTGAACCAACAACCTTCGGGATACTTTCTGCCGTCCTTATTCACCGTGCCCAAGGTTTGGTTGGTGTGGCGAGGCAGTGGGACGGAAGGCCGAGCGTCGCGTTTTAGTCGGTAAGATGTGCGCGTGCTGCTCACTGTGTCCAAAGGCAGGTCTGCTGGTGGGTCACCCTGGGCGAAGCCTGTTTGATTTAGGTGGGAGTGTTGGGTTTTTCAGCCTGCAGGGACAGTTCTCCATCTGCGCCGATTTCATGGCGGTCGTGTCCATACCGGCGACCCGTGTTGTGCGCAGAAAGGGGACTAACAAGGTTCTGTGCAGCGGGGAAGCTGGTGTTTCGCGGCACCTGAGCAACAGGCCTAGCCCGTGCTAACGCTGAGCGACTGCTGGCGCCGCACGCACACACCCTCACACGCACATTCCCACTTGTGTTAAAATAATGGATGAGCAAGTCCAACTGAATACACACTCTCACCCATTAAAGTATCAAACACTCTCTCAGATTTTTAAAAATGCCAACAAACTAATGACTGTCACTGAACGCACCCCCCCCAACACACACACACACACACACACACACACACACACACACACACACACA
>JADBHE010001882.1:0-12525 GCA_018136845.1 Heterotis niloticus
ATATATATATATATATATGGACACACATATACGCGCATATATATGCGCGTATATGTGTGTCGTATATGAAGCCATAATTACACATATATAGACAGGAGGTAGAAATGCATGTAACCGAGACCATCTGTATAGCCTTGGGATAGATGAATCTGTATAGCTTTCCACAACCGATATACTTTGTATTGGATGAACTGCTGAAAGTGGAATACTTGTCCACCAGCAAATATTTAATATGTTAGTTTTATATTTTTAACACAACCTGAGCTATTCAGCTGTAAAGTTAAACTTTTATAGTTAGTAACATTGTGGTTGAATTTATAAACAATCCAAGATACAACCAGACTACCAGTTCCATGTTTTCTCTAAGGTACAAGTATACATTGACCAAATGAACTACAGGTGGAACAGGGATTCAAGTGAGACATGTTCAATTCACATGTAAATGTGCAGTTTAATTAACATATTACTAAATATTAACCTGTGTTCAAGTTAGAGATACAAGCACTTCAAAATACTTACAGAATAATCCACACATATTTGGATTGTATTCAAGAGTTCCAATATTTTAGCCTGAGTAAGTTTCTACAGTACTTTTCAAACCTTTATTTAAATGCTAAACAAATGAAAATTATGTTCTGTTATCACAGTCCATATCCTTAATAAAATAGAAGTGACTTGCCCAGTAAGTCTATTATAGAACAGTTTAAACAAATTCTTATAAAATATAATTCTCAGAATGGGGGGGTAGTTTTGAACTTATTAAACTTATTTTAAAAAACTACAGTCTGGCATGTGAATGAGTTATGTTGTGGATGAAGATGTGGGGGAAAAATTAAGCAGTAAATTTTGGTCAAGAATAAACAGACCAGATAGTCCACAGAAGATATCAGTCTTACTCTTAAATTGTTGTCAGATGTTATAAGAGATAATTTGCAAGCCAATAAAGGCAAGAAAATTCCGAAGTAACAAGAGCATAATAGCAATTGAGTAAGAGTAGTTTTTTTTTAGTAAAAGGTATTAATAGCAAAAGTTATTGTTAACAGTACAAATCTTCCAGAAATATGACTTAAGGGCAAGTAAAGAGTAAAGGTGATGTTACTGCCCACCTCTGGGAGTCTTTCTGACATGCAAGAGGGTCCTCAGTAGAGTCTAGCACCTTTTATAGCAATCTTGGCAGCCAGCTTGTTTTCCTTATAATTACATATATTACATATTTTAGTGCACCTGAAGAATGCTGACACCAACAACTGGCTTGAAGTGTACTTTAGTCTGAATAATGACAGAAAGGCAGAGAGTAGATGCTTATCAGTTTGGACCATAAGGGGCTATTAAATTGGTAATTCTATAACAAATTCCAATCTAATTTTGACATTTTTGAATTTTAACTGAATGCTTCAGGATGAAATGCTGCAAAAGTAGCTATGTGTGGCCTTATTCTGCAAATTGTATGTAGGTTTAATGAAATTGAAGCTCAGCTACCTTTGCTCACATTTCCTCTACCTTATTCTTTGCCCTTGAATGGCACTGTACCATATTGACACAAGAGAAGCATTTCTGAGGAAGTTCAGTGACAGAATATGAATTGCTGCCTACAGATTTAAAGAACCTGTTAAACTGTTAATCACCCATTGTAATATGTCACACAAGAAATTGTCTACAGTTGTTTTTCACACCATAAGTCAACCAGCACACTAAAAGAAAAAAAAAAACATTTAACTCTGCATAAATCATTTTTCACCACCATAGAGGCATGACACAGTGATAAGCTGGTATAGCAGCTAGCAACAAAGACCTACTGCTGGTTGAGCTTCCGGAAATGTGCTGCAGACGTTGGATTCTGAGGAGCGGGGTCAAATAGCAGTGTTTAATTAATCTGTCTTCATTAAAACTCCCATTGACAGACACCATATAACCTTCTTTAAACTGGTTTAATCTTGGGTCTGAAATGTTAACTGAGCTTTCCTTGAGACAGTTGTCCATCTCTTTAGTACTGGGCTAATTTACACGACTCATTGCCTCTGAGAATGTGAAACATGATGAACTTTAGGTGGTGGCATGTTAGTGGAGCTTCCTTTTAGTTTCTGCCTTACTTTGGCAGAAAGTTTGTAGAAGACCAGGTTTATCACACCAGGATTCCACCATGTGGTCCAATGCTCACTGTAGGAACAAGAGCAAGGTAATGACCGTCACTGGGGAAGAAAGGACATTTGCTGAACACTAAATCCCTATAGCTAACTTATCATGCATCTTTGCTATCGTAGTGCTACCGTGTATGTGGTGGTTTCTGACATTTCCTTTACTTACATGGGCCCTCCTATTCTTATGATCAGCTGCTTTAGCTCTGTTATCGCCTTAAGCATAGCCATGCAAACACACTTATATTAGGAAGTTTGGCCTTTTTATTATTCTTGTTGCCTTTCTGGCCAATTATGTTAAAAATAATGTAACAATAATGACCAAGCACGGGGGGGCAACTGGCTGGGGGGCATGTGCATCACAGGCTGAGCACTGCCGTGGCTGACCAGTTGACTAATGTCCCTGTTTTCCTTGCTTTGTCTTGAGGGCAGCACTGGCGTTTCCTTCTTTGTTCCCTCAAGAAGCCCTGTAGCTTGTTAGCGGCCTGCGCTATCCTCCTACCCTCCGGTGCCTTTGTCTGTCTCTGTGAATTATGTTCCTCTGTCACTGGTCAGTCCTGGTGATAGCTGGAAAGATTGACTGACTGCTCAACCACATTTGCCATCTGATTGGGCCATAATGGCCAAGAAATTCTAAGGCCTTTTTTGTGCAGTGTATTGAGTTTATTTAAAGTACATGCTGACCATACGCAGGCTTCCTCAGCATACTGTCTTCTGGAGGTGAGCAGGTTGCCCCAAATTTACCTTTTCAGTGTGCTGTGGATAGGTTGCTGAAGGTGTATCCTTGTAGTGCTCTAGTAAATGAATGTTGCATCACAGGCCTTGAGATCAGATGAGTGGTTGAAGACAACTCTGGACCAAGCAAAGGGTTGTGGATTACAGAGGATGGGAGGGGTGGATGGTAAATTGTAGAATGTAGGAAGTGCAAATGACATAGACTTGAAGCGGTAAATAGATGAAAAACAAAGTGGTTTGTTTGGTTGGCATGGAAGGTATAGACTGGAAATGGATGAACTTGGTGGTCTGGATAAATTTATTTTCTCTTGGTATATTATAGATGGTGAAAGGTAAGGATATGGATAGATTTTTAAAGGTGGGCCTCTAGATAGTTGAATGTTTGGGGGTTGGATGATAGACTGCATAATGTATGTCATCAGTAGTAGGTTATACATAATAGCTGTATAAGATGGAAGTTTTAAGTGAGAGGTTGTAGGTTCTTAATAGCTTAAGCTGGGAGTCGTCTGATGTTTGGAGCTCATGGTGTAGATTTTTGAATGTTGATTGTAGATGGTGGTATGTTTTAGGTGGTCAGGTTGGAGACTGGGACTGTACATCTAAGACAAGATGCAGTGTAGATGGAGGAAGTAAGGCGGTGGTGAGATGTAGATGAAAGGGCAGTTAATCAACAGTTAATTGTGTGCTTTGGGATGGCATCCTGTCAGCAGAGATAAGTTGTCGCGTTTTCCACTTGAGCTGAGACTAAATGATTGTAAAATAAGTTATGGCTGTCCTTGGGGCTGTCTGGCATTGCGCAGGGCTGCACGGGCTGCGAGAGCACTCTGCTGGGGAGGTGCCCCCGTCACCGTGGCTGCTCGCCCTGATATTGATGTGAGCTGAATGTTATTTTATTCAGCCTCCAGTCACAGCTGTCAGCTCCGTGCATGAGGAGTGAGACGGCCCCTGATGGCCTCTGCCAAAGAGCGAGCTGTTCATGGCGGCCACTGGCTCCCAGTAGGAATCACTCTTACCATCCTTGCCCCTGCTACTGGAAATTAACGTGGTCACAGCCATCTGCATCCATTTGCTGAGGTACTAAACATGGTGTTGTGAAATTGCTCTGGAAGTCGACTTGTAATCAGGAGATCATCCATTCAGGACCTTGCTGTTGTACCCATGAACAAGTACAGTGGCATCCGCTGGACCAATGATACAATAAACTGAATGATTGGAGAGAATCGGCCAATTTTGCTTGCATTTGGTCATGCCGTGATGGGTAGCAATAACCGCAAGGCTATGCTTTCTGCTCTACAGACACTGGCCTAGGGGACTCGCTCTGCTCTAGCCCCAGCATCTCCAGTAGCACGAGCCCCAAAATGGACCCCCCTCCCTCCCCGCATGCCAACCGCAAGAAGCACCGCCGGAAGAAGAGCACCAGCAACTTCAAGGTGGATGGCCTCTCAGGCACAGCAGAAGGTAACTTCCACAGTTGGTTGCCAGTTACCTTACTCAGTCTGGCCACAGAGACCTTGTCTAGGCCCTGGGTGTGAGCTTTACTTTCCTACATTAGACTGGAGCATGGATAAGATACTGAGCACTGTCTAGATCCTCCAGGGGGTCCTCTATCTGGCTCAGATGGCGGGGAGGAGGCACAGAGATTACACACTCAGGTTGACTTTTCAATGCTAAAAGATTTTAAACAAACATGTCAGAATACTAACACAGTGCTTTTATTGGCTCTTTGCCAGGCTGCATAGCTTACTGTTACTTTTAAGACAGATGCTTGTGTAATACCACACTACTACCTTACACTTTGAGCTGGCATTAAAGTACAAGACTCATCAAAGCTGATAAAAATGTCAAGTGGCAGTATTTTTGGCTATGTATTGCCCTGCACGGATAGAACAGCTGCAGAAAACGGATGAACTTTCTTGCCGTGACTATATAATTAAATGTGGATCTAATTTTTTGGACGATAATTAAGAAATTCAGGAAATTTTAGTATAGACTTTTGCATGATAGGGATCGTTTTTAGCATTTATCCAGCTGATGGTTTCCTGGCGGTTTCTGTTTAGCTTTCTGAATGTACAGCTGTGTAATATTTCTATCCTCAAATTAATATAATCTGTAATATAGATATATTAATGCTGTCAATTGATTAAATTTTTTTAATTGCGATTAATTGCACATTTGGATATAATTATTCATGATTAATTGCTCTTTTAATGCAGCCTGTTTTAAACAGTATCAAAGTTGATGAGCAACTTTAAGTATAAATATATTTTATATAATTAAGAAAAGCTGAAATATATGCATTTTTAGTTAATATGGTGCTTCCTTAATTCCTGCTGTCATTGAGTTCAGTACTGGCCCATGAGTATTTCAGGTGGCAAACAATAAAACCAGTTTGTTCATTAATAGGTTACACGTGAATGTCACTGCTTATTCAGCAAAGAAATGTGAATGAAAACATTTGCACTACATTTGTTGGGAGAGAATTTTTTCTTCTTCTGCTAACGTAAGATTTTATTCCCAATTCTTCACTGATTAGTGTTGTGCTCAAGGGGGTGGCAGCGTTGGTCTCTCTCTGTACTACATATACCTGTAACAATCCTCATGGTGCTGAAGAGGCTTTTTAAATCTGCTGTTGCTGAACATGGTGATTTCTGTTGATGATGTGCTCAGAAGGTCCTTCTGCACATGAACAGCAATAAAATTTCCATGGGGTCAGAGGTACATATTCTAAAAACACAGGTCATCAGATTCCAAACATAAAATGCTTGTTTCTGTCTTTGATCGCCATCACACACGTGTCTGTATTCCCAGTTGACATCCCTGCCTCCGCTGACTGATCCCAACACTCCCTGTGTGTTCAGAGTGCGTGGCTGGGTGGGCAATGTGAGCACTGCATAGCTGTGTGTATAACCCCTGATCTGCATGTACAGAACACTTTTCCTGTCTTTGTTCCAGAAACAAATGTTTACAAGTGTCTCATCATCTTTCAATTCCCTCATCAGCACCCCCTGGTGGCTGTCAAGGAGCCTTGCGCCCTCATGTTGGGCTCAGTGTGGGCATTCACCGTATCTTTGCGCTTGGTCTCCTCACTTCCAAGATCAGACACATGAGGAAAATGCAACTTTTAAACACACTGTGGCTTGTAATAGATGCTCCTCTGTGTGTATTCGATTTTGTTCAAGGCAACATGTAAGTGTATAAATAATTGAAGAGAAATTCTAAGGGGTGCTTTGAAAACCAAGTGGATAAATTCCAAGTAACAAGTAGTTCCACATCACAGATGAATAGTACATTTCTGGGTGGAACTTGGTACAGAGCCTTGATGATTCTACTTCAGTTATCGGGATGAATCTCTCCTACCCCACTGTACAAGGCTCATCTTTCTGTGTGAACCAGGAATGGACTGCTCCCACCGCTTTTAAAAAAGGCTGAGCTTTGTGGGATGTTCCCTTGCTTCTTTGCAGTCTGCCATTTGTCAGCGATGCACTTAAGTGAAATATTATAAATAATCCACTGTATTGAAATCTTTTATCAGCTATGTCACTTTCATTATTCAATAAGCGATTAGTAACAGTCTCCCAATTTAGCCATTAAGCACTTGTGCGTGGTGGCTGCTGCGGCTGTCACGCCAGCGGCCAGATGAAGTATCAGCCTGTCACATGCGGGTTATTCATGGGGACAGTCCCTGCTCAGGTAGCACCTCAGCCTTCCCTGACCTGGCTTTCTTCCCCCTCAAACCAGGGTTCCTACATGGCTGGGGGGTGAGGTCGCTCACTAAGACAGCTTCTCCAGGTTTGTAGCCTGTCTGGCGGTGAGCTACTGCACTGCACACATCCCTCTGTATGTGGCTGAATGCTAAACTATAACCAAAGCATGCAAACGTGCTGTACATGAAAAAGAATGAATTTCATTTGCATTGATTTATTTATTTATTTTTTTAAATCAGTTTTCTCCAAATCGACGACAAGCAAACCCTGAACTTACAGTTGGGATCCCCCCCCCCCTCCCCTATTTAGAAAAAGTGTAATTATATATCTGTCTTCTTTTTAATGGTTTTGGTGCTAGAAAAAAGAAAACTCATACACTTATAATAAATTAAAAATATTAATTTATACTTCCATTGTTTTCAAAAACTGCTTGTCCAGTCCAGGGATGGCTCATGTATAGTTTTTTGCTTACCAGAAGCACAAAAGGTATACAGATGGAACCGTAAGCTTTTTGTAAGCTAATTCATGCACATATGTAGGCATGTTTCCTTGTATTTCCTACCAGCACAAAGGTCCTTTAGATGTATTTCTGATATTACTGTTGCTTGTCCACACGTGCTTGCCCACACCCGGTGGGTGCCCTCACCTGGCAGCCCTCTTACCCCTCTGATCCAGGTGCTTCGCTGATCACAGGAGAGCAATTACCAGCAAAGCACCCTGTTCAATCATTGTGCCTTTTATTAACATTCTCTCAAGGAGGCACTTGTTTGAAATGTGATAGCAGCTCCGGAGCACGCAGGTGGTTCTCCCATCCTGCGTCCGCGTGCATACACACACACACACGGAAACAAAGAGAGGTGCTTCTTACAGTTCAAAGGAAATCTCACGGCCCGGGCAAAAAGCTCCATATTTGCTGCAAGTAATTTTTCCAAGTAATTCCATCTGATTGGTGACTGATGATATTTCGAGATTTATTGTTACTGAGTATAATGGTTTTGGTTGTGATCACATAACCAGGTGTTTCTAGTATGAAGTATAGAACAGGCCTTACATTTATAGTAATTCATTTAACTGGCACTTTTCAAGTAATATAGTTCAGTGTTAAGCTACTTAAAGAGATTAACCTATTTACAAAGCTGGGCAATTTTTACTGGAGCAATTCGGAGTTAGTACCCTGCTTAAGGGTCCTACAGCAGGAGGTGGAAACTTATCCTCTACTCATTATGCCACCTGCTGCCTTGAACAGGGATATTAATGCTGGATGCAATACTGAAGGAGGTAGAGCTGTTGATGGGTTTGTGAAGCCTGAGGGCTCAGAGGCAGTGAGTCAGTCTGACTGGGCCATAAGGCAGGCTCTACAGGGCCTCAGGTGTTCCCTCAAGGACAGCTACAAGGGTCTGAGCTCACACTGTCACCACTGACAAGGGGATTATTGTCCATTTATGTGGAGCATATTCACCCTTTGATACACAGAGCTTCATGGGGGGCCAATGAGTTTGTGTTTGATCTTTAGCCCCTGTGCACACAGCAGGTAACATAGCAGTTAATGATGTCTTTTTAAAGCACTCATTGGATCTTTGAGATATCCAATCTGAAAAGCTTTAGCAGTCATTTTAAATGATAAATTGTATGAAGTGATGCTTTGGTTGAAAGCATCTGCTGGGCAGCTAAGTACTGTGATGACAGGAAGGAGTAGCAGATTAAAAAAAGGTGGCCTCCACTAGAGAATTTTTAGGGTTTATATGCATGTTTTTCATATAATTACATATCCATTTAGCTGATATTTTTCTACCAAGTGCTTTGCAATGTTAAACTTTGATTTACGCATTTATATAGCTGAGCTTTTTTTAAAAAAACTTTACCTGTTCAGGGTAGGTAATGTGATCAGGAAGTGGGATTTGAACCTGGGTCTAATGCAAGGCAAGAAGCAGCTGTAACCACAAGCACATTATAGTGCATTTATATTTGATTTGTACGTAAGCAAAAAAAACAAAAAAAAAACAATGGCATGCAAGGCTGGCGTGTATTTTTGTGCCACTTTATTGCTCGATGTTAAATGTTGCTTGTGGCTGGAGGCTACAGGAGAGTGATTGGTGGCCAGAAAGCAGCAAGGCCTGCTGCACCACGGTCAGAAAAGTATGCGGGTTCAGGGCTGCACAGTATAGCTTATTAAAGGGCCTGAGAGTCTGTAGCATGATGGATCACAAGACACACCTTGGGCAAAACATCAGAAGTTGTTTGAGCTTTTTTGTTTTTGCATCCTTAGTACTTTAAACATAAATTTCATGTGCTTTTCTGGCTTATTAGAGTAGTATTGCATCAGTTACAATACTCTGTGTTCACGATTTATTTTGTTTAAGCCCAATGTTGATATGTTAATGTAGTTTTATTATTTTCATATAATTAACTGAGTGCATAAATTTCAGTTAAATTAACAGAACATATGTATAGCGTCGTCTCCTATGGGAAGTCCTTTGTTGAATTTGAAGTCACAGCTTCAGGAACTAATTATATTGTAAGCCTGAGGACACAACTTAGCCAAACACTGAAAATACTGAGTCCCTTTTCAGAATCAAACTTAAATTTGTTGAGTGTTAATTTTATTCTGTATAGCAAGAACAAGACTCAAGAGTTCAGTGCGTAGTGAACATCTCTGTAGTAGACTTGCCATGGCAGCCATGTTGCAGATCTGTCATTGGAATACGGTTGGATTGTTACATACTGATAGTGTTAAACAGGGTGTCCCACTGCATTGCCAGGACTTACTGTAGTGGCACTGGTGGCTCTGTGTGTGTGTGTGTGTGTGTGTGTGTGTGAGAGAGAGAGACTAAGCTCATTGTGAGTGTGCAGGCTGTTCCTGTAGGACCTTCAGCAAAGCCATCACACCTGGGCTGAGTTTATGTCCTGTTACTCTGTCTTACCCCACTGGCTGCCCCAAAACTCTCCTGCTTCTGTCCTCAGCCTGTCTGCCTTACCCAGTCCCTAATGCCCAACCCATCTTCAAGTGCCCTGCCCTTACCCCCAAGTGTCCCCAGTACCCTCTGTGCTGCTGCTGTTGTTATTGCTGCTGCTGTTTGACTCCTGCTGTCTTCCTTCTTGCTCTGTTTTCTGGTGTTTTTGCTGTTGCGTCCCTCACCATTTCCCTCTGGGTCTCTCTGTGTCTCTCTTCCTGTCTCCATTTCTGTGTCTCTGCTGTCGGGAAGCAGCCAAACGCAAAGCGTGGAGGCTAAGCCGTGTGGGCAGCCTGCGCAGCATGTACAACAGCAGCACCAACAGCGAAGGTAACTACAGGGACAGAACCAACATGGGGGCACAACCTTGGGCATGTGTGTTTCCACAAGGGCATGCGCCCCCTCCACTCCTGTCCCCCGTGTCTGTCCACCTAGCTCTCCCTGGCCCATCATGGCTTGCGTAGAACAGCCTTCCATCACTGTGATGGTTTCAACTACAATGTCCTGGTCCTTCTAACCTGGGGCCTCTGTGTTCCATTGGCTGCAGTGGTGCTCAGAGCCGCCCGCTGTCTGTGGCTTCTGTGTGTTTGCATTTCCCACCATTTTGAGCACCGTGTTCTCAGTACCGCGATGCATCGATGGTTTCACGAGAACGCCGTACAGAACGTTTGATCCGTGGACCCTTCCCCCATCATCTGCAGCCCCTTATTTACCTTTTCAGCAGAAACAAATTTGGTTCTAGGTGTGGGGAGTCCATGTAATATTCTCTAGGTTATTAATGTTGTAAAATGGTACGAATAATATTGGAAGTAATGACCTGTGTCACAAAGCAATACTGTGTGCTGTGACATTTAAGTGCAGTCTTTTAATTTGTGTTTCCTGTTCCCCCCCCAACCCCCGCCTCGCGACCACCCCCCACCCGCTCTCCTCACCCAGCCACCACCCCACGCCATTCCTCCTACTCCTATTGGCTCCACTGTGACCCGAGCCCATCTGCATGGACCACAGGCTTGTAAATGGGGGATATTGTTTGCTGTTAAAGGTTGCCTGTGTCAGAGTTCACAAATTGCCTGAGCTCGACTCCACCGGTATCAGCGCTGTAGCTGCAAGCCTTAAAGGAATGATTACAATAGCTGCTAGCCGTATGTGTGTGGTTGTTGTGATTGGGTACATAAATGAAATGTTTGTTTTTGTTGTCTGTGGTATACCATTCCCTACGGTGCGAGGAATACATTCATGTTTTTTCGCTCACCGTCACATCTATACTTCACATTTCGTGTAGCACAACTTTTTAGTGACACAACATAAAATTATTAACTCGTATGTAGCTGGCATCTTTTTATTACCTGTTACAAGGTAATAAGGATGTTAGATAAACTGTGTTAAATTCCCTGCAATCATTCAACCATCGGTACAGCTCAGCAATGTAGCGCTTGCTCATACACACGTGCACCCACTATTCACCAGTTCACCTGAAACCCATCCTTTGGGTTTCTAGACTTAGACAAAAACCACATGAACATGCAAACCTGACAAAGACTGAGCTGGTTTCAGACCCAAACCCCGGGAGCTTTTGAGGCACCGGTGCTACCCACTGTGCCACTGTTTCACAACTCATCTCTGTAGAGGGCATTGTTGAGGCTTCTGCTACTGGTCCGCTCAGGTTTGCAGTGCAGACCCAATTGTGGAGCAGTCTGTTAGCACACAATCGAGGCCCTTAGTGTGTATCAGTCCACGTGTTCGTGTCTGAGCAGCATTTGCGAAAGGAGATGCTGGGGTCACACTACTACACAGCTGAGTGCCCTTTTGGTTTTATTTCCAAACACAGCAGCCCACCCTGTGGAGCAAGCCCACGCAGGGTGGAGACAGCTAATTTATGCCTCCGCAGTGCAGCTTTCTGCATTGCTGCCTTCCGTAATTGTCAAAGAGCCACCCTCGCCCAAAAAAGGGGCAGGATTTAATTATGATGAGAATAGTGTTGCTGACCCCAGAGGGCTTTTCGGCGTATTAAGGGTGGGTCCCAATCATAGACAGGACGCTCCAGCGATCCCGCTTCGCTGAGCTGTGGGAAGCAAACAGGAACAGGAGGCAGAGGCACCTACCCACAGTGATGCTGGCATTCTCACAGTTCACCTGTGCTCCACACTTCACATCGGCTGTGTGCAGGAGCTGCACAGTGGAGCAGAGAGCATACTCCCGGATTAAATACTGGCAGCTTTGGACTGTGGTCTAAGATTTGTGCTGTGTATACAGTGGTACCTTTGTGTAAGCCGGTATGATGACCAGACACTTCACGTTTAAGTTGACCTCATGGTGTAACAGTCGTGTCCCCTGCTAAGATTTTCACTACTTGGTTTTCATGCGGTTTTGAAGCACCATTATATTTGGTGTTTCATATTTCACATTCAGTATAATTCAGTTTATAAAACATTCTGGTCAACAAAGTGATATAGTCTTGAATAGCTATACAAAAGTAAAAAAAAAAAAAACCAAATGGTAATGATAATTGTTTGCAAATAATAAGCAAACCAACTGACAACTGAGGAGAGGAAAACAAAACAAAAAAAAACACCCCAATATTAGAAAAAAGGAGGTAAAAACTATATGCGTTTGAGTACCAGTGGCTGCCCACCACTATTGGGCATTATAGCATATCACATTGGGCTTATTATATAATAATAATTTATAACTAAGAAGACCAGTTCATATGCTATAACAAAGAATAATAAAAAGAAAATGCATTTCATTTACTCCTTTAAATGTAAACTCGGCCCGTTATTTTTTTATTTCTACTTTGTGTGAAAGGTGTGTCCCCACATCTGTTTATATTGTTGTATTTTTATTGCTGTCATGAATGAGAAGTTACTTTTAAACTTGACTACAATGCATTTAACTGTGAGTTATCTTCAGTCTTAATGTTGTCCTTGGATCAGATGCCCCCCCCCCCCCCCCCCACACACACACACACACACACTTTTGCTGGTTATGGTGAAACATGTA
>JADBHE010000188.1:0-17541 GCA_018136845.1 Heterotis niloticus
TTGATGGAACAACCTGGTCATTCAGTGTATTCAGGTAGTCAGCTGAGTTCATTTTTTGGGCACATAACGTTGCTGAACCCAGACCTGAGCAACTGAAGCAACCCCAGGTCATAACACTCAGTCAAAGCCAGATGCTGACTTCTTTTTTGGCCTGGCAGTGTATTTTATTTTATCTTAAAAAAACACGTTGGGGGTGTGGATGACTTCCCCCGAGTGCCATTCTGTGAAATCCGTGAGTGAACCCTTTGTGTGTGTGTGTGTGGGGGGGGGGCTCGGCTTTATTAGCGATTAATTATTTTCTTATCAAACTTTAGTTTTTTTTTGCTGTCGGCTCGACTACGCCGAGTATTAATCGGAAGCCCTTGCGCTAATTCCGCTTCGCCGCTAGAGGGAGCCCCGCCTTTTTTCCCACCACTAGGTGGCGACAGAACCTTTAAGACGCGAATTCCAGGCAAAAGTGCGGGAAAATAAGGAGCGGGCGGGACGCGGACCCCGCAAGCCTCGCACGCAAAGCACGGTGAGACACCGCGATTTACTTTTCTTATTTGCGTGGTTAATAATGGAGCGACAGGTAGACACCGACACGCTTCTGTAGTTGCAGTTGTGAATGTAATCCATATAATTTAGGCTATCAGGATTCTATTACCCCAAGGGTGCGCAAGTCAGGTCCAGCAAATTGAAGAGGTCTCTACAAGCGCCCCTCAGAAATGGGATTTATAATCCACTAATAAATGACGGGATCATAACCCTGATATTAAACAAGTGTGACAAATGTTATAAAATTGGTTGGGATTTGATTAAAAGAAAGAATTTTGATCGAGGCGCCGTTGCTAGGAAAGCAACCTGTCTGGGGGAGCTTCTTGGGGAAAAGTGTGGACCTCGGCGGCGCCGCTGTGCTGCCGGTGTGGACGATTTCCTCCCTGTCAGCAGCTGAAGTTTTGAGCGACTGTCCTGCCCCCCCACCGACAGCACCTGTCACAGATGAATAGGCCAGCGTTGCTGAAAGGAGGTGAACGCAGGGAAGGCAAAAGCGCACCCCAGCCAGGGTTCTTGTCATGGCATCTGTTCTCTGTACCCCTGGCTGCTTCCCTTGTTTCAGCAGCCAAGCTCCCCGGTTCAGAGGTTTTACACCGATCGGCGCCGACCGTCCCGCTGCGCAGCCGGACCCCCTCCGTACCACTGCGGCCGCTCCCCGTCTGTCTCTGCCCTCCTGCGCTTCCAGCCTGGGCCGGACTGTGCTGGGACCGGGCCCGATGGGTCCTCAATTGGGCCGACACCACCCATCCAGCCAGGCCTGTCCCTCGCTGTTATTGTTCAGGTTGATGCTTTTATCCAGAGAGATGTTCACTTTGATTTATTCACCAGCTGCATATTAGCAATGGAGATTTCTGTACAGCAGGAAATGTGACTCTGCACTTTGGGTCGCCTTCCCCTGACCCCTCCCACCACCACCACCACGCTTTCCACTTTTATTCTCTCTTTTCTTCCCTCTCAGCAGTCCGCAACACCTCTGGGTTCTCATTATGCCGCTAAATTGAAATAAATAAAGTAAACAGGAGCGACACCGTGAGACTCAAGGAAGGGAACGAGGCGCTGTCCCTTCCTGCCTCTAGGAGGCGTCCTCACCTCAGCCGTCCCCCGCGGCACCGCGTCGTCTGGCTCCTGTCAATCTCATTCATCTGGAGAAATCTTTATTGTCATGACAGGAGGTATAATGGTTCACCAAGGTTTTTAAACGGGGGAGGGAGTGAAACATTGGATCTGTCATCCGCTGAATCGCATCCCATCTCAGCCGCTTGATAAACACTCCTCGCCCTCTTTGTACTACGGTACTTTACTCTCATTGCCAACATCTTGTCTCTTCTTTACATGTAAGATGTCATAACTACCGCAATGCTTGTGCGTTTGTTTCTTGCACCCGCACGTTATTGCTTATCTTTGCAGTGCGTTTGCCGTATTTGTTCCAGCACAGCGGTGCAGCACAGCTCCTGGGTGATGTGTGTGGACTTGGGTCCAAGTCTTTCTCAGTCTGCATGAAGATTGCAAATTCTGCCCATGTTTGTAGGAGTTTCCTCCCACAGTTTAAAGACGTGGATCAGGTGAGTTGGTGACTTATTTTGCGTGTTTTCGTGTGTGCATTTGTGTGGAAGAGAGGGAGGCTGTTCTTTGAGGTGGCATCTCATCGAGGGTGCACCGTGGACCGCCATCGCTGGTCTTTGTACCAGTGTTATGGTTACACTTATTTATTGTCAGTGCGTCTATCTTATTGGACTTTATTTGGAAAAATACATTATTTCAGTTCTCTCTCTGCTGAACGATCTTCTTTTACCCATGGGGGAGGAGGATCCGTTTCCCTTTTACTGTTGCGGTGTGTGAAGCAGCACTGAGCGGGATACAGGAGTATGGTGCGTGCAGCATTTTTATCCGCAGCTGATTATGAGGGTTTTATGGCCGTTGTACCGTACATCCAAAACGCAAGCTGCGATTTTACCCCGGTATATTTTTGTTTCTGTTGCGTTTATGATGTCGTAAAGTGTGTGGGATATCTTTGTAAGTATTGCAGCCGCGCTTTTAATTTGCTCTTCGATGTCTCCATAAAAGGCCATCAGAGGGGTCCCTGCGCAGCGCTGGACGGGTCGGCTGCCGCGAAAGGAGCACGGTGAGAGCATCCACAATGAGGGTACAGGAGGGCCTGCTGGGGTGGGGGTGGGGGTTGGCGAGAAGCTGGTGATGAATCCGTCGCTTGGACTTTGATGTGTGATGTCCCACTCCCCTACTCAGACCTGGTGCACAAGCAGACCTCCCACCCTTTGTAGGCCGTGATAGAGAGGGTTTTGAAGGAGTTGCCAGCCTTTTTTTTCCCGAGATTTGGTGGATGGTGCTGTGTGTGTGTGTGGGGGGGTGAGGTGCTGGAGCACACGCTGCCTTGGCATGGTGTAACTAAACACGAATGATTTCTTCCAATTAAGACCATGGCGTTGGAAAAGGGGGAGCTAAAGGAGGTGATTTAGGATGCGGGGCTGAAGGAGGTGGCAGTGAAGACATCCAGCAAAAGGGTGTAGCACAGTGTGGGTGGGGTGTCTACTGAAACGGCAGATGGCGCTAAAGGAGATGCCGTAGGGAGGCGACTCCCAATCGGAACGGTCCAGTACACCCAAAACCAGTACCGGCCCGCAGTACCCAGACCAGCGCCAGCGTAGTCTCAGGGCCCCGGTCCGTGCCGTCCAGGCGAGTAACACCTTAGATTTGGTGATTTGGATTTTTGGTTTCCTCACCCACGGCACCTGGGGCCTTTATCAGCCCTCCCCACTGCCCCCGGACCAGTAGCAAAATTCAGGTTCTCGGCAGCTGAACCCGAGTGTGGGGTGCCATGTTGTCTTCGCTTAACGGGACTCCAGGCTGTAGCAGACCAGCCGGTGGGCTTCCAACAAGGGAAGGGGTAAAATGGACGGAAAAAAGAAATGTTGACGCTGTCGAAGAGCATATTGATTTTTATCTGCGGGTTGCCTGAGCACGCCTGGTTTCATGTTACAGTTCTGAAACGAGAAAAGAAGAAATTGTCAGAAAAGGGAAGAAATCGTGTGACGGGGGTGCCAGGAAGGGAAAGCGGATGGGGGCGAGGTAGCCTGGCGACTGGATGTGTTTGTTCCCAGCACCCGACGCTCGCATGGCCAGAGAGGCGTGGATTAGCGTGGAGATTAGCGCTGTGATTACACAATGTCTCTGCACTAATGATTCGAGCTGTTTGTTCATGTTATCATTCCCACTGCAAAGGATTTCGCCACTGCGGCTGAGATAACACAGGGATTATCCCCCAGCGGGATATTATACGCGCTGTCCACGGCACCCGGAGAGACATTTCGCTGACCCCCCGCGGCACCCGGAGAGATATTACACCGACCCCCGGTAACGCAGAGAGACGCCGCGCTGACCCCCCGCGGCACCCGGAGAGACATTACGCTGACCCCGCACGGTACTCGAAGAAACATTACACGTTCCCCGTGGCGGCAGCGCTCTCGGAGTTATGCTGATACCCGCGAGACGTTGCGCTGGAGACTTTATCGTGACCCCCCACGGCGGCGAGTGAAGCCGCACACGGGTCCCCTATATCACCTCTATAGATTTCACCCCCCGCTAGTATCCTCAGAAAGAGGTTTTTCTGCGGCTGCCCCCATGCCGGTTGCCCGCGTGTTCCTCCAAGCTCGCTCGCCGCGCTGATCTTGCTATTACAAGGTCGATTAAGCCACTAATCCCCAAAATACACGCATTCAACAGAGCAAGGGGAGAAACCTGCTTAACTGGAGGAAATGGCACGACTTCTCGGTACCGTTTGGCTTCTGCGGGCTGCGGACGGCCGTGAGGGAACCCTCGACCGAATCGAGGCGAGCTAGCGTTTTCTAGCAGGTCCGTGGACGTTCGGCAAACCGTGGTCACGCGAAGCCACCCGGCACCTCCGGTTGGACTGTTCCGTAAACGCGACGCAAAGTCGACGCTTGTAACAGCAGGAGGAAGGAGGGAAGGCCGTATGGGGAATTTTCAAGCTGATACAACACTCGGCAAATGTTTATATACGCCATTGGGGCTTCATGCTGATTTGTTTGGATGCTGGTTTGTCTTTTTGCCCGTTTGTTTGTGCAGCGATTTGTCTATATGCCGTCGCCCGTGTACTTGAGCATCTGCACGCCTTATTGTGTCTGTGCAAGCGGCAGGTCAGATTTCGGCTTTGCACAAGCCAGTGCGTCAGCAAACACGGCAACGGCGCGGCTGCTATCCAATCGCTAAATTTTCGCCGGTGATTTGCAGGCTTCTAGCTGTCGACAGATCCGTGTTTGTGTTTGGCGGTGCCTTGACATCCGCATGTCCGTTCGCCGGGGTTGCCTTTGTGGACGACCGTCTTTGCGGGGTTGCATCATTTCCTGCTCCGCGCACCTCAACCTTTTCCTTTATCTCAGCTCCGGTTCTGTTCCGCTTTCAGCATCCCTTCTCGTACATCATAACCGCTCGCGCTGTCCTCCGCCAACATCTCCATCCTGGCCGTCCCTTCCTCCCTCCCACCGACTGACTCATTCTCCCATCTGAGGCTGCCTTCGTCTCTTCTGCATCCCCATAGTGTGTTTAACGAGTTCTGTTCTCCTTCCTGAAGCAGCCACCCTCCTTTCGCTGGCAGACACTCTGGGCGCCGAGAGAGAACCAAGCTGCGGAAAGGAAGTGCAGGAAATCCAAGGACCCCACCCACCCCCACCCCCCCCATCTGCGATCTCATCTGCATCGCTCCGGCCTTTTTATCAATTCGAGAGCGGATTTTAGATCTGCAAAAACTCTCGCTCGCTTTCATCTACCCTCTCACCCCAGCTCCGCCGATTATCCCTGCGCGCCGCCTTCCTCGAGGATCGTGGCTGCGCTCGTCTTTTCTCCGAGTTACCACGCCTGAGCTCTTTTTCTCCAGTTCTGCCATTTTTTTTGGATAAAGACACCTCCTGTTTGCTGCTAACTAACAGAAGACCTGCACTGTTGACCTCTTAGTGCTCCACCAGTCCTTTGACCCCATGTCCTCCCGATGGCTACCAGATAAACGCGTCCCTGTCCTCGTGCTGCTTCTCCTGCAGCCGACCGGCAGCAGATGTCAGCCCCTTTCTTCTCTGCCTCCACAAATACTGCCCATTCTCCATTATACGCTTTCTTTACAAGACCTAAGGCTGTGCTGTGGATAACCAATTCTCTGCATTTTTTTCCCCAGAAATGAATTACTCTTCTCCCCAGTGCTGTATAGCCGGCGGTTAATGTACTGTTTGACGCTGCATTGTACATTAATTCTGCACCTTGTCTGTTGCTTGCGCTTCCCTCCTTGCGCGCCGTTGTGACAAGTTTGTGCCTGTAATAGGACACAAATGCAATTATGCGATTAATGGGGATACTAATGATGCCGTGCCAGGGCTTTGTTTTCCTCTTTGCACATTTTGCTCTACTAAGGTGGACGCGACGATCTGTAGGAGGAAGAGCGTCGTCTTAAGGAATGGTGTGAGAAATCTGGGAATGATAATGGGGGTAACGGTGGGTAAAGGGCAGCTGGAACGTTGCGTGGTGTTGGTGTTGACCGTGTCAGGTGCGCAGTCTGACCCTAACCCCAAACCCTACGTGCGCGTCTGGGAAACCGACATGGTAACAAGCGGAGTGAAATGATAATCCTCCTGTTCCCGAACACAAGCCCTTCCACTCCACCAACATGGCTGTCAGAAACGGAGGAGAGAGATGGACTCTGTGACCTTGGAGACCTTCCGCCTTGCCTTCCGGCTGTACCGTTTTTAAATATCCGTTAATGACTTGCTCGGATAATTGATAACTTGGGATTTTTTTTTTTTTTTTTCCCCCCCTACCCGCATTTTGAATGTTTAACTTTCTGCGCTGAGATCGTACCGCGGTGGGGAGGGATCACTCCAGAGCCTTGGGTCTTACTGGAAGCGCATCGTCCCGCCGGCGGAAACGTCGATGCGAGTCGCCCCGTTTGCGGAGACGCCAGCGCGCATCTCAGACAGCCCGCAGAAATGAGGGCAAGTGTCTCCGCTCGCTCCTGGAAATGTTGGCCACGGTGCGATTTGGCTGAGCGAACCGGCCGACTCGGATGAGGCGGTTGTCTCGGACGTGCCGGATTTTACCGAAAATCACTGGTGCAACACCCTGTAGCAGTTAATGACCTCCACCTAGGAATTTCTCTTGCTGTCAAACCGAGGGTCAGCCTTGCAGAAAAGGAAGGCAGAAACTACTTGATCTCCCATAGCCTGAGCCCCGCAGCAGGTTGTGCAGCAACCTGGGCTTTACGAGTCCAGCAGGAGGCGCAGCGGTTGAGGGCGAAGCGATCGCTCCCGATCCAGCGCGAGGTTGCCGTGGTCTCGAACCTATCCTGGCAGCACCAGGCGTTAAGCAGGTACGCTACGAACGCGACAGTTGTTTTAGATAAAAGCTGTGAAATAATATTAAAAAAAGCATTTAGAGACCAACGAGGTTTAATGGGATTCCGACACAGAATTTTTTTTTTTTTTTTTTGGGTCAATTACAAATTTCGAGCTGGTGGTGGGTGTGCTTGTTAATTTGTTGTAACCTGCAGGGTAAAATGGATAAAATCGCTGGAAGTTACGTTTTTCTCAGAAGCGTAAATGAATAAGTAACCGATTAAACGAAATAAATGTTACAGCGAGGGAGATTCCCCCCCCAAGCACGCAACCCTGCCTACCAACCTGCCCCCCGCCCAGCCCGCAGTCCCCTGCGTCCCTCTCCTTCTCCCTCCCTTGCAGCCCCTCCTCCTTGGCTCTGTTGCTAAAGCGGCAATGAGGAGATCTTATTACCCGGGCGTTTAATAATGCATCCCCTTAGCCTCCGCCATCGCGCTCTGGATTTTGTGAAGGAATCGGCTTAACCTTAATTAGAGGGGGCGCTGAGCGCCGGGCCTCAATCAGCGACCGGGTCACCTGACCGCCGACGTGCGGTCGTGCGCCGTCCTGCCGTTATCCTCTCCCTCCTTTCCGAGTAGGCGTAATTCCCTGTGTTCCGTCGGCGCCCCGCCGCTCGCGGCTCTCTTTGTAGCAGGTGCTTAGCCAGGTTACTTAGCAGCTTCGGGTCGTGCTCCCACGTGGAGAAGCGCTGATCCTCGCGCGCACCTGGATGTGTCGACTGCTACGCGGGCGTTTGCGAAGGGTCTCCGAACGGTCGTCGCAACAGGCGCCTCCTTGTTTCGGAGCCTGTTTCTCTTCTCTCTAACCCCCCCCCCCCCCCCAGCTGTCGCCGTCATGCTCGGCTTTGCGCCACGGGTGAAGGGTTCGTCGCACCAGCAGGTGGTGGGTTCAGACCCGGAACACTACGGCGCTCATCGTTAGCCGCCGCTTGGCACAGCAGCGCGACAGATGCCGCGCGCATCGGCAGGCTTCCAGCATGTCGGCATTCGGGGCTTATTGTACCATAACCTCTTCTCATCTGGATATGTCTGCGAACGTCGCACAAAAAAGTCACGGTTGCGGTCTTGGCCCAGTAGGTGCGGGGTAAAAAGTCTGTTAACATTTATGTATTTATCTGTTACTTCCCTCAAGCACGATTTAGAATGTAAAATATGCTCATTTGTACAGCGGCCTAATTTTTACCGCGTTACTTTAGGGTGAGCGCGTTGCTCAAAGCGGGATTTGAACTCGAACGAGGTGGCGCCAACCACTGCGCCGCCCGAGCGTTTACACGAACGCGCAGAATAAAACGCCGCCGAGGCGGCACGAACGCGTACGGTAGAAGCCCTTCCAGAGTTAAGAGAAAAGCGTTCAGATAGGAATTGACTGCTCAAGAAATGAAAACAGACAATTAGTTATGTTTCTCTAAGCGAGCGGCTGAGGGGTCAAAATTTCGGAGGGAGGGGGGAAAAAAAGAGAGGGACAAGTCGGAACGGAGATTGATGATGCATTTTATGTAATGAAAAACAAGACATCAGTGGAGGAAATGGCACTTTAAATACATAGGAGTCTTTATTAGATTAGACACATTAGGCCGGGGCGTACCTGTGGGGATTGCGAGGCGGAGCGTCGCTACAGATGTGGCTTCATTAGCTGTGATCAGCGCCCAGGCTTGTCAGCGGACGCCATTAATGGGCCCGCGCACAAATATCGTATCGTGCAAACTTTACTGAGTGTTAAGAAGCAGTATAATAGCTTTTAACATAATGGTCTGTGTTTAAAAAAACGAAGAGGTAGGGCTTTATACGTTATGCTGTACAGCAAATCCCTGTACGGGGGGGGGGGGGTGAAAGGAAAAATCTCCCTGCTTTGTGAGATTTGAAATTCTAATGGAATTTGCAGGGTAGAAAGGCTAGGAAGGGTCAGACTCGGAGCACGGCGCAGCTCGAGATGGTTCACACCCAAGGCTGGGTGGTGGAACTCCGGCCCAGAAGTGGAAGAACGCGGGCCCCGGGCAGCAGGGGGGTGCTTCGTGCGCGGAGGCTCGGGTGCGTGCGGGCGACGGCCGTACGGGCAGGTGCCTCTCCGTCCCCCTGTCATGTACACCCGCCCCCAGGGGACAGTGGCAGGCGGAGTGAGACGGTTAAAGTTTTTTTTTTTTTTTTTTTTTTTCCGAGAGCCCCTGAAAATTAAAAGACATGAAATATTCATAAGAGAATGTCCGCAGGCACTTTTAATACCCAGAATTAGATAGCTGAGCCCTGAAAGGGAGAATGAGAGAGTGAGTCAGGGACGGAGGGAGAGAGTGAGCAAAAGAGGGAGGGAGGGATGGATGGATATGGGGGAAGGGAGTGCCGCGTCCCTCGGAGATCGCCAGGCGAGGAGCTTCATGAAGAGGTGGGCACAGCATCCCTCCGCCACGCGCTCCCCCGCGCTGCCGCTCCGATCATTAAAAGCCGCAGGTACGCGCGCGCTCAGGAGCAGTCAAAGCTACCGGTGCGGCTCGCGCCATCTTCGCCCGAGGAGGGGGTCTCACGAGAGTGGCAGCAGCGGGGAAGAAATTTGCTGACGCGGGTCGCGTCGCTGCCGTCGAAGGGGCGGAGCGGTTTAAACACCGAGAGTTTCTGTAACGGTGGTCCTTCCGAAGCACTTTAACACGAGCCCCCCCCCCCCCACGGCAGCGCACCCCCTGCAGCCCCGAGTGCTTCCGAGACCTCGGTCGTTCAGATGCGGTTCGGCACCGGGCCGTCGCCGCGTGCCGTTTTTGTCCTCCGGCTCCACCGCCTGGCCCCCGAATTGGCCTTCACCGGCCCACCGTCCACCGGACTGTCCTCGACTACCTCGCCTCCCCCCGTCAACCGGGCTCATCCGTACCCGCGTTCTTTTCGTCCATTTCAGCCATTTAGTATGTTAATCGGCTGTTTTATTTTGACGCAGTTATTTGCGAATTCCCTTTAGGCTTTAATGTCCAGCGCTGCCAAATCATTCCGGCTATTTTTTTTTTTTTCCTGGCTACATGGCTGTTCCCTGACTCTCACTCCTGCTGCAATATGTATATTTGTTATTTTGAAAACATAATATCATACACATTTGTTAATAAGGAAAAACACAAGCCTACATCGTGCGACATTTATTTCAGCGTGTGTTCTGCTGCAGTTTGGATCGTTCGTGCGCGTTTCGCCGAAGCTGTTCACATGGCTTGCAAAATACGGCTACAAGCAATCCTTGCGCATTCTCGCTGTTTGTTTAACATTGCCCCCCACATATGTGCTTGTAAATTTTGGAGGGATGGGACGATATATATATTTTTTTTGGTTTTGCAGAAAATGCCGCATTCCTTTACGCCCGGATAAACTTCGAAGGAGCCGGGGAAGCGTGCGCAGGCGGCGCGCTTGATCCTCGCGCCTCTCGCGGGCCTCGCCGCTCGGCTGACGCAGGCGCCGCTCCCGTCGGTTTAGGGAGAAGCGAAAGGGCTGAGGGTGATGCGGAGGGCACGGAGGAGAGAGAAAGCGAGCGCACGCCCGCCCGGGGCCTACCTTCCGGGAGGGATTAGTCATCCCGCACTTTGCTGCGGCAGGTGACGCTAAACAGGAGTCGGGGCAGGGCCATCTGGCCGTCCCCCAGTTTGTCCCCGCTTACCTGTACGGCCTTTCCGCCCCGCAGGCCGTGCGGCATTTTTCCGTCAATTAAAGGTGCGCGTGCGGGGATGCTCGCGCTCCGTTCCGGAGAAAGCGGATCTCCGCGGGCGCGAGCGGGGGCCTCATTAGAACCGCGTGCGAGACGGAACACCCTTTGTAACCGCGCAGTTATTGCCGCGTCTCTCCAGGTTTAACCTGTAAGAAGGAAGCCGTGCTGCTGTAGCTGCTAGTAATTATTGTTATTGTGGCACGTCTGCGGGGAGAGACTCATCGCGTTTCTCTCTTTTTTTGGAAATGTATTCGGTTCTCCGCAGACTTCTCGCGCGCGCGCACGCACGCACGCGGGGGTTTTTTGTGCTAATGCGAAATACGGTGTTTGTGTGCTACCGGGCATCCGCTAGCACGCCAATTTGTGACCTTTCCTTCTGACCGGAAGGTTGTTGTTTTGAGGCCCAGGGGAGGAGCTGTTGTTTTATCCTTGAGTGCTTAATTTAGCTGTGTTTGTGCCTTTGTGAGGTAAAGGAAAGATGTGTGTGTGGGGTGGGGGCAGCATCCACATGTGTAGGAGAAAGAAAGTGTGTTGCTGTGTGAGCGAAAGACAGAGAGAGAAAGCTGTGAGGAAATCTGTGTGAGCCATGGAAGACATAAGACTGCGTACAGTTTGTGTGTGTGTGTGTGTGTGTGTGTGTGTGTGTGTGTGTGTGTGTGCGCGCACGCGCGCGTAATGAAGCGCACAGATGGGAGGTGGGAGGCTGGAATAAGAAGGGGAGGGGGGTGACAAAGGGAGCACCAAACATGGAGAGATGGGGGTGACTGAGGGAGAAAGGGAGAGTCGATGGGTGGGGAGGGGTAGAGAAAGAGAGAGAGAGAAACAGTGTGTTGCACCCTCTCTGGCAATGCAGAGGAAGTGTTACATGACATGAAGATAATTAAAAAACAAATAAATATATATTAAAAAGAGATCTGCGGGCAGCCTGCGCCGCTGTCAGTTGGCTTCCTCCCTGACAGTTAGTCGTAGTCGAGTGAGGCGCAGAGTAAGGCCAGAATGGGGCTGCTAAATAAATCCTGATCTGCGGGACGTGACCCACAGACACCTGCTTCACCTGGCAATACGTTGGACCCCCTCAACCCCCCCGGGAGCTTCCAGACAGGTAACCTTCACAGCCACCGTTCTGTTTTATCCCGCAGTACAAGAAGCCCGGGGTGCGGGACAGGACGGCGGAGAGAACTTCTGCTGTCAGCTTCGGGACGCCGGCGTCGGCTCCGTTACACTGCGGCTGCACAGTTGACAGTCGGGGGACACGGCAGGATTGCCACAGGTCAGACGGAAGGTTGGCAGAGCTCGCGGTCTGAGGTGCAGGTGTGGGCTCGCTCATTGACAATTGACTTTGACTCTGGAAGTTTTGGTCTCGCGCACTAATGGTTGACTTTGTAACCATCACGGGAATTTGGGCTTCTCGCTAGTCATTGACTTTATCTCAGCGGACATTTGTTTTTACACTTTGGCGGTTGAGTTTGACTCGGTTTGATCTGAAGGTTGACTTTGTCACGGTGAGATTTGTTCTCACGCACAGATGAAGTGCCGTCTCGCGTGCCAACGGTTAATCTTTGTGGCATCGGAAGCCAAGTTTCACTCACTCACAGCTGGTACCCTGGTTATGCAGGTTGACTTCGTCTGGTAACGCTGAGCGTGAACGGTGGGCCGGGTTCGACACATTAGACTCGGTGATGTTTTCGAGTGCTGATTTTGATGCACCGGAGCTGCAAAAATGGGTTTAACACACCGACCGTTATGGAGCAGAGCTGGATGGAGAGCTGCACTTGACACAGTGACAGCTGGGTTATAAAGCAGGGTTCAGTAGCTGGTTTGGGGAGCGGGCAGCCGAGGTGGAATTCATGTGTGGGACTGAGGATCTGACGGACGTAGGAAAGGCGAGAGACGTTGCTAAACAGAGGAAGGATGGGAGGATTGCCAAGACAGACGGGAAGAGGAAAGTGAAAATAAATGGGGAGCGAGGAGGTAGAATTGAGACAACAGAAGGGTCCTGAGGCAAGCAGGAAGAAGAGGACGAAGAGCAGGAGCAGTGGGGCTAGGAGATGCACAAAGCCTGTGAAGACAAGCGGACAGAATCTGGTGCCCCTTCTTACCACCAGTGACCAATAGCAATCCGTAAAAATGTATGAAAGCACCCCCCGCCGTGGTGGGTCAGACTCGGGAGATCCTTCTGCCTGCCCAAGAGCTGTCCAGTCAAAATGTGGATGTGAATACGACCAATGCCAGCTGAGGTCATTCTCTCCGATACCATCCATCCATCAGCGAAGCGGTGACCTTTCGTACAGTTTTATTGTTTTATTCCTGTCTGCTGTGGTATTTTCACTCTGGAGCACAACATCCTGCATCCAGCGTCTGAAGTCTTCAGGTTTAAGTTCTTTGCAGTTCCTCCTTGTCCACATTTCCCATCCAGCTTTTTCTCAACCACCAAGGAGCAAACCGCCTTAAAGGTGTCAGAAATGCCGAGGCCAAGAAATGTCTCACCTTCTTGCAGGAATCTAACCTCAAGCCCAAACTTGGACTTTTACGGAAAGCAGAAGAGGCGGCCCTTGTGTTCGAATCCCACGCTGCACGGCTGCGGCGCGTTGTTTCGGGGGGAGGGACGCCAGTTAGCGTACGCTGACCGTGTTTGCTGTGTTACCTGATAAGGAGGGAATTTGGCGAGCTCTCCATGAGATGTTTTAGGGTTTATTTCAGTGGTACCCACACGCAAATGCTCAACCTGTGCACGCAGTAAATCCAGGAATCCAGAGCAGCAAATACTGCCGTTATTCCTAAAAAATGGCTGCTTAATCGTTGGCGCTTCTGCGTGTGTGGGTTTACCACTGGTCCGGACTGTGCGTTTGCAGGGCTGCTTGCGCAGGGGTGTGTGGTGTATAATCATTAGGTCTTGGCGATAGAGTTGGCAGTCCTAGAGGTGTTTGGTGGAAATAGGTGTCTTGTTTCATTTTAACGCGATATGTTGCAAAAATATCGCCTCTGCAGTGGGCACCTGTGATTCTATTCGATATACTTACTTATCCATCCTTTATTTATCTATTGATCTGCATCTCCTGTTGAGCGTCACGGTATGCTTGCTTGAATAATAGCATAAACCAACTATATGTTTAATATACAGAAAGTCTTGATCTGCTGCACAGACATTGGCATTGGGACACACACACACACACAAGCTGTATGCAGGGGTGTGATGAATGCTTTGGGCAAGATGGTGATCATGAAAAAGGAGAACCACCTTCAGTGACCAGATGGTGAGAGCACTTTAAGGTGAATGTAGCCAAAGTAATATGCGTGGGTGAGCCACCGCGAGGGTCCATGCTCGCATTTGAGTCTCTGCTAAGGAACCAGATTTACGCCTTAGTGTCAAAAGAGCACCCCAACCTGAAACCCCTGCACCGATCTCTCAGTCAATCCTGTCCTTGGCTTCCTGTCTTCTGGGACCTCCTCAGAAGACAGGAGTCCCTTTGGGGCCTTCATTACCCACTGTGGGAACACTGCAATCTCCTTCCTGGGACCTCCGTAACCATCTCCGGCTCCCCTGAGTTAAGTGCTAGAGACCTGAGGTCCAGCCCACTTCCAAAGCAGTCAGGAAATTAGGTTTCCTCTTCACTGTACACAGTTTAATGAAAATTCTTCCTTATAAAAAGTGGATTCTGTGTATTTGTGTGTGTGTGTGTCCATTTGAAAAGATTGCTGTTTTGGAAGTGGCTGCAGTTTTGATTGAGCAGGTGCCTCTTGAGGACCTCGCCGTCCGCACCCCAGGACCCTTCAGCGCGGCGCCGTCCCCCGGGGGCCTGGTGCGAAATGCATTAAGAGCCCAGCGGAGCAGCCGTTAATCTCCAACACGCAATGAGAGGCTCGTGGCTCTGCAACAGGGACACGGTCGTCACGGGTGGCAGAGATAGACGTGGGAATGGAAATCTCTGTGATTAATGGACTTCCTCTCTCTGCCGCTGCGGTTCACTTCCCCACTGCCAAAAACGCTTCCGGAAAGCTCGGCCCTTCTTTCTGAATGCAGCAGTGCTCGCGAGCAGTTAGGCTGCCCGGATAAAACGGGCATCCGCGTATCTGGACTGTCCTCCATACCTGCATCTTGGGGTGTAGTTTCAGTTTTAATAGCATCAAAGAATTGAATTAAACACAATAACCAGAGCAAGGGAATCTGCTTCTTGTTTTGTTCTATTCTGCAGCACTGCATGTTTTGATTTTCGGGAGGCGGCTCCGCCGAAGGGCTCCAGATTTTCGTGTTATATTTTAAGAATTAGATTTTTGCAGTCTCCAAATGTTTGGTTGTAATGACAGCAGGATCATTTGGTTTGTAAGCGTGTGCCGTCCAGATCGTCCTCATTTCCATCTGTCCACATGAACCCGCCTGATGTCCAGAAGACTGTATCCCTGCTCACGTCATTCTGCATTCCTATTTCAAGGTCTTTGTAGGTGTGTGTGTGTGTGTGTGTGTGTGTGTGTGTGTGTGTGTGTCAGGGGGACGGTTGGTGGGGGGGTGACTGTAATTTAGAATTCAGTAACCCATCATCCAGACCGTTCAGAAACGGTTTTCCTCCTTTGAAGTGATAACAGGGGAACAAGTCTGTCCTGTGCAGCAGCAGTTGGCTTTGTGATTTCAACCTCACCTCACAGCTGAGGAGCTCAGGTGCAAATTCACATTCTCGCTGTAGTAACCCTGATCAAGGTGTTTACCCTGAGATGACGCAGTGGAAACGGTCCTGCTGTAGGAATGCATAAATCACTGCAAGTGGCTTAGTGTACAAACCTAACATTGAAGGCGACCGTGGGAAAAAATGTGCGATTAAAAAAAAAAAAAAAAATAATCGTAATAACTGAGGGCCGACACGCGTGTCTGACACCAGGGCCACTGTGCCGTCCGCTGGAGACGAGTCTGAACTCACTCCCGTGCTCCTCATACACACTCTCACCCCTGTTATTCCACATAGACAAGGTTTTGAAAAAATCCAGTGACAAGAACCCCGTTTACTTAAGTTTCTTTATGATGGGGGCTGAGTGACGGTCACGGAGACTCAGAGGTACATTTACGGGCCAGAGCAGGTGGGGAGGATGGGCAATAAAAAAAAAAAAAAAGCAATCAAATTACAGGTGTGTGGGGGATGCTTGGGATGAGTTTCCTTTGAATGTCTGTCTGTGTGCGTGCGCGTGCGTATCTGGTTTTTTTTTTTTTTTTTTTGTCCTTCCAACTTTTGTTTGTCGGCAAACACTATGAACGCTGATCTCGAACCCCCGCTGCTCCTAATTGGCCCAAAAGCCAAACAAACTCCGCCCCGCGTCACTCCTCCCACCTCCTCCCTTCCCTTCGCCTATCCTGTCTGTCGCCGGCAAGTCAGTCGGCATCACGCAGGGCCCGTGAAGCTAATGCTGTTAGCGGTGCGGCTATTGTGCAGATTCCAAAGGAGCTGTACTGCACGGAGAGTGCGGTTGAGTTCTAGCACTTCTTTTGGAGCCTCTCTGTTTGCACCTGTCTTTACCCCCCTGGGCCCGTTGAGGATGCTCAGCCCATTGGCGGCCAGGACGTTGTTTTACATAAGTGTCACAATTGTGGTGGCGTAAAAGTGCAGTGCGGTGCAACTCTGAGACACGCGCTCAGCGGGCATCCTGAAACACCCACGCACAGAGATGCGAAACGGGGACAGCGCACGGCCTCTGCACACACATGCGTGCACGCCCGTGCGCGCGTTACCGTGGTCATGTTAGCGATCCTCTTGCTCCTCCGTACCCTCTTCCCGAAGCTGCCGGAGAGACGGCGCCCGAGAGCTTGGCGTGCCACGTAGCGGCTAATTTACCGTTTGATTGATGGTTTAATATTGCTGACTGCGACCCGGCTGCCCCCCGCCTACCCAATGAAGCTGCAGGCGTGGAAGATACTCGGTTTCTGTCTGTGTGGGTGGGAGGGGTGGGGTGGGGGGTATTACAGAGTGTCACGATAGTTTGTGAGTGTATCGCGGTGTTTATGCCTTAGAGTGCAAGTGGGGGGGAGGGTTGCGCATTTGTAGTTTCACCTGTGTTTGAACGGTACTTTAAACCAGCACTTAACACGGAGCCCGGGGTGTTTACCAGCGTTGTGCCCCCGAACAAACTCCGAGGAATGAGTGTGGATGGATGTATTAACAAGGATTATTATTATTATTATTATTATTATTATTATTACCAAATGCTTGTCCTCCTGCATAGGAGCTACCCACGATTCTACCCATAATATTATTTTCTGTGATGTCCAAAACAAATTTATTCTGTCTGTTTACAGCGGACTTGGGTTAAGCACCTCCTTTAAAGGGATAACTGCAAAGCCCTGCCTGAGACCTGAACCAACAACCTTCGGGATACTTTCTGCCGTCCTTATTCACCGTGCCCAAGGTTTGGTTGGTGTGGCGAGGCAGTGGGACGGAAGGCCGAGCGTCGCGTTTTAGTCGGTAAGATGTGCGCGTGCTGCTCACTGTGTCCAAAGGCAGGTCTGCTGGTGGGTCACCCTGGGCGAAGCCTGTTTGATTTAGGTGGGAGTGTTGGGTTTTTCAGCCTGCAGGGACAGTTCTCCATCTGCGCCGATTTCATGGCGGTCGTGTCCATACCGGCGACCCGTGTTGTGCGCAGAAAGGGGACTAACAAGGTTCTGTGCAGCGGGGAAGCTGGTGTTTCGCGGCACCTGAGCAACAGGCCTAGCCCGTGCTAACGCTGAGCGACTGCTGGCGCCGCACGCACACACCCTCACACGCACATTCCCACTTGTGTTAAAATAATGGATGAGCAAGTCCAACTGAATACACACTCTCACCCATTAAAGTATCAAACACTCTCTCAGATTTTTAAAAATGCCAACAAACTAATGACTGTCACTGAACGCACCCCCCCCAACACACACACACACACACACACACACACACACACACACACACACACA